>JAQFZW010001090.1:0-33594 GCA_034687055.1 Heteromurus nitidus
ACCAATTTTTTGTCAATTACAATTACGCAATTACAATTACTTCCATATTTTAGTCCTACAATTAACAATTACAATTACTAATTGTAATTGTAGTTGTTAATTGTTAATTGCAATTAGTAATTGCTGATCATCTCTGTTCACTTCTCGTCTTTTTGACATCGGGTCTGCCAACGATGGATATGTGGTAAATGCGAATGGAATAAGAGTAGTCATGACTCATGATGAGAACCGTGGAGTGGAACGTGGTGACCCCCGAGTTTATCATTCACAGGCTTGTGGTGGGGCTCGGGTATCACGACGCCCGACTCATTGCACACCTCAGAAATCGGATGAGTAATGAAATTTATCGAGGTCAACGAAAACATCAGATGACTATATAAATGAGGCATGTTTTATTTAAGACAAACATATACAGAGAAGTAATCCGGGTGTGTTTTTTTAATTCTCAAAAATTTTCATGCCTAATTTGAATCGTATTACAAAGATGTAATAAAATGTATTGCATTTTTATATATGATAATTAAAAATTTATTCAGAAAATTTACATTCTACTTAATTCAAAATTAAACGAATTTAAAAATTATACTGAGTTATGAAATACGTTAAAGAAATAGTAAATATTATTCAATGTAACAAGAAATCGTTTCATCCTACTGGGGCGTACACAATGTCAAAATATCAACGCCTCAAGTTTCCTTTTCTTCAACTCGTTCCACTTATATTGTTCAAGTATGTAATCTCCACTCAAAAGCTTTCGTCATCACCAAAATTAATTGCGTCGCCATCGCCTGAAATTTCCACTCTCCATTGTTCAACTACTTTGTCGAAATGGTAACGTGCAATATGAAACTTAAGTCGGTCACTCCTATCCAATTGCTGTTTACAGAAGGGACATTCAAAGCTTGCGGGGGAATGCTCATGCTCCGGAGCATTCTCAACTTTGTCACTCATTCTCAAAATCCATGCCACCGCATTGTTAAACCCTTCGTCAGCGACTGACGAAGGGTTTAAAGGACCCTTGGGTGTTTTAAATGCGGGGTTAATATTACCTCGTCCGTCATTCCCATTTTCATTTCTGAAATCTTGTGAGCGGAAGCAGAGAAGTCACGAGCCCTTCGTGTCGATTTCATAAGGAGAACTGATCTTCTCCTCCCCTTCCTTAATTAAACAGTGAACTATTTTAAGCTGTAAATTAAAATGAGTATTCTTGCACTGAATCCTTGTGCTCAAATGTGGAATTTTCATATATGTATGTTTTGGATGTTTCATTCTGTAGAAGGATATGGACTGAAGACTGATATATATGCATGCATGTGTGCATTGTTGAATTCTGAAACATTGACCTTACCTCGAGTCAGAACCAGAACAGCCTTCGACAACACTTCTTCTTAATAATACATGCATTTCATATTACAGGTGTGTCCATTCCATGTATAGCTTTCTGGAAAGCAGGTTCTAGATTACGAACAGGTACAAAGAACAAACAAAGAAACTTCGTAAGGAGTGTGGAGTGTGTGCCAAATTATTTGGAGCATGTAAGGTGATACAGCAGGATGCAAGACTAATATATCTTTAAAGTAATTCAGTACAGTAATTCACCCTGGTGATACAGTACATGGTAGAAAATACATTGTTCTCTGTGTCATTTTGCTTGTAAGCGTGCATCCCATGCCGATGCATCCCAAGTATTATTTTATTGTCACCAAAATGGATATTGTATACTTGCTAGAATATTGCATACTTATGGAAGTTTTGTTTATTGTAGTCGTTCAGTTTAACACATATGATAAAATTTCACTTCGCTCGACTCGACAGTAATGTTACAAAATATATACATCATTTTTGTGGCTAACTCTAAATAACAAGTAATGAGATTTTCTCAACTCTAAAATTTATTTGCTTTCTGCATTGAACATTCACAACGGCTTCATTGATTGCTGACTCTTTAAACTTTATAGATGTTTCATACTGCTTATTCTAAACTTATGGATTACTAAGATGGCCAGATACAAAGATAGAGATACAAGCCTTATTCAGCATATTATGTATAACTAGAAAGTTTTCAAGTTATGCTATACTCCAATCACAATATAAATTCACTAACAATGAAATGGGTCCCTTGGGATTGTCATAACTTATGACATGACTCATAAGGTTACCTTACCTCAACCATAGTTTATAGAGTATATTATTTCATTATCCAGACACTGTGCCGCAACCAAGAGTATCTTACACAACAAAATAAAACTTATCAGAATCACGATAGTCATGACTCAATTAAAAACCATGAAACGCTTGAAAGAAATACGCCGACGGATCTAGAAGAAAATAACAGTGGGGGCTAACATTAAACATTTACCGTAATGTATTTTTTGGCGACTTAAGGGGGGCTTAAGCCCCCTAGCAACCATCTAAATCCGTCCTTGCGTACATATTTATGTATGTATACGTTTGATGTGTAAATACGTTTGATGAATTAAAAACCGCCATTCAAACCGCCGCCATGTGAGGCCGTTTGAATATATATATATATATATGTTTGTTATATATATATACAAAATGCCCACCACCGATCTTTGCTTCATACCTAATTTTGTTAATTAATTTTGTTAATAGTTTTATCACTGTGCGGATGTTTTTATCTACAGAATTAGCACCTCCTAAATGCACTTCCCAACTATATTTAAGATTATTAAAATATTGTAGACTAAACAAAATTTCTTTGTTCAGTTACAAAGTTATGTGGGACTCAATCTTCCTGTGAAAATAATATATTAGACTTCACACGTACAAACTGAAGCTTAATGCCAATATACAGCACAGTTTGATATATATTGACTGCTAATACGCTGATCTTTTCTCTAACTTTGTGGCTCATATATTCAATATATATCCAACCTACAAAACGGAAGACGTAACTAAGTATTGAAATTTAGCAGCGTGTGTAAATTTCACAGAAAAGTAAGCTCTCATTTCAGGTAAACGAATGTTTTGTTAAAATCTTATCATTTTGTGAGAAATGAAATGTTTTAACATAGGTATTGGGCAAGATATATAAGTTGAAAATCAAAATCAAACTTTACAAGTAAGCAGAATTCACGTCTATGTGCATCTTCCGCGTGCTGGATCTTGTGCTTTGGAGTTGTACCTTCCAGTTTCAAGTTTCCCGTTATTTGCATTTTCAATTATGGTAAGCTCAATTCAACTTCAAAAACTAAAATTTCAGTAAATTAATTAAAAGTCGTCAGTTTAAACCAATAACCTTATATTACAAATTTCCAAGTATTGTGATAACGTAAATGCAGAGCCATTAAGGTTACACCTAAGTGTTCATCCCCCTCAGGTTGGAGGTTTGACAGCTGGAATCTTAAGTATAAGACCGTTTGTGAACATTCGAGCTTTCAAAGGCTATTTAAGGAAATACAGACATCGCTATGTAGCATCCATTCGCGACGTAGTCTCCACAGTTGATTATTTTGAAGAATTGAAAATTGAAATCCGTAACAGTGTACATGTCAACACTGCTGGAAATCGCTCGATAAAGTTACAGGTGTCGCTAATGTGTGATTTAGAAAGAGGTGATCCTATACTAGGTAATTATGAAACTTGTAGTCACTTTATTAATTCTAACTCAAACTCAATTTTTCCATGGAAAATTTCACAGAATTTTATATTCGTGTTAGGGAAGAAATTGATGCGATCGTTGAAATTTTCCAACAACATGGCTGAAGGCTAAAAAAGTTTTGGGTTCTGATATAAGAATTGCTAAATTTATTTCTTTGCTGAGAGGAGGGTGTTTTTGTGAATTGCCAGATGATTTAAAAAGGAAGAAAGCTCTTGTTATCGCAAGGAATTGTGATAATATGTGCTTTACGTGCGCAGTTTTATATATAAGGCATTATAATGATATAAATTCCAAATACCGTCAACAAGTACGTGCATATAAGAGGTTTGAAATGAACTATAACTTTAAAGGGGTTAAGTTTCCTCCAATCGATTTCAAAATTCAAAAAGACATCAAGGGCCAGTGGCGACATCAAAAGAATGTCGCCACTGGTAAAACAACAATATTAAACCTTGCTTGCGACCTTCTGTTAGTGCATGACACTGAAACCGCTCAAAGCCAATTTGTTGGAATTGCTTCATTAGGGCGATTATTTGGCAAGCGAAATCATCATCATATTTTGCTACGTTTGCCAAAACTTTTATGGGAAACAAAGGTATGAAACTCACTAAAGATTACAAACGTGTTTGCTGTCAAAAAGTAAAAATACAAGAGGTAAACAATGACGGAACTCCTCCGGTAATAACGTTTACCAATTTTACAAAGCAGTTGCCACATGCATACGTGATGTACTTACACCTTGAGTCATTAATGGCTCCGATAGATAAATAGAAGAGAGAATGCACCACTTTACTTTCTCGGCACATGCCATCAGGTTTTTTTCTTACTTGTAAATCGACATGAAGCAATGGTAGATGGAGCAATGGTACATTATCGAGGGAAAAATGTTCTACATGAATTCTTTTCAGCAATCAAAGAATTTAGAGACCTAGTTTTTCAAGTTTATAGGACATTACTCATATGAAAGAGCTCACACCTCAACAGTTCTTTCATTCATTGCACAGTACAGAAAAATGTTATCTCTGTAAGACGTCATTTGGAAACAAAGATAAAGTGAGAGATCATTATCACCGAACTGCGGAATACAGAGGTACTTGTCATTATACATGTAATAGTATGCATAGGCTAAAGAGATCGTATATTTTGACCATAATCTCAAAAATTATGACTTGCACTTAATTTTTCATGGATTCAAATACTGTGAAGGAAAAATAAATTTCATTCCTACGAATGCGGACAAATATTTAAGTATAATATGTGAAAGGTATGTATTTTTAGATTCATGTACTTAAGTGCTTCAGTAGACGCATAGGTTTCTCGGTGAAAACCAACGATAATGATTTTGAAAAACATTTTAAGGGTTTAATTCAATTTTTGGTCTTCCTAAAGCACGTGACTTCTCAAGAAGAGGGGTATACTTCTATGATTACGTTATTAATTTTGAAATGTTCTCGGAAGTTGACTTTCCTAAGTTAAGGAAGTTGAGCTATAAGAATTTTTATAATGTATTATCGGAGTCAAATATTACGCCACATTAATATAAATATGACAAGAACATTTTTAACAAATATTGTACTGATTTAGGGTCATACCATGATCTCTATCTCACGATTGATACCCGAACAACCAGGCGCGGATTTTCCATGTTTTCCACGAGAACCAGCACCAGATTGTCTGAGTAAAACACGTAGAATTTTGTGGTAGAAAAGGTGCATGTTTGGAGGTTATTGTCCGTCTAGAATTCGTGGAAAACTCGTGTTCTACCGGTTCCACGCAAACGAATCCGCAACCAGTTGTCAACCAAAATCTCCATTTCATCCATATGATCATATATTCGTACATTTATTAAAAGCAAGCTATTAAATATTATAAAGCAAAGCTGTATTAAATACAACGGAATGTGAACTTCGTAGTAAACATGAAATTAACCAATTATCATATTGGTGACTTATACTATTTTTACGTTAATGCAGAATTTGCACTTAGAACCGACTGGAACGTGAACTTTATACATATTATATATTAGTCAAATGCAAATTGACTTGACATTTTAAAGTTCTAACGTTCGAAGGTTCTGTGGGTTTGAACTGCCACAAGTCACTCTCGAACACACTGAAACTGTATCACAATTAAAATTAAGATGTCAGTCACTTAATTATCCGTTGTTGTTTTTAAAATGATGTTTTGACGTAATGATGTTTTCGTCATTAATAACTAATTCTATTTTCATTAAATATTTTCATCTGACCGAGCAAAATTATACCTTGAATTATTGGAGGCCAGTTAATCGGTATTGTGTTTAACATTATGATTTTATTTTTGGTAGGTACTCTACAATTGTGTGGTATAATGGTAAAGGCATGCGTGATTTTGCCAAACATACCAACTGGGATCTGGATTTTTGGACGAGAAATAATGGATGCCCTAGCGCTATCTCAAATGCCATCCGTGAGATTTTGAGCTTTCCAAGGTCGGTCATTGTGTAAGCCTGGTCGTCATCCCTTCGTCTGATGAAACTCGAGACCGATACATTAAAGATGCGCTTTCAATCGTAATTGCGTATGCAAAAGAACTTGGAAAGGAACTTCTACGTGGATTATATATCCGTGAATTTAAAATTTTTGGAGGGCAAAAGAGTGAAATTCATATATCAAATACGGAGTGTTTGCGTAAGTCCTACAAAGTCGTTGGTGATATTCTCGACGGCCGATACTTCTGGAGGCATCATGATATCTCCCTTATGCGTAGCTACAAAACGTTAGCTCGTAAAGAAATCAAGAAAAAATAAAGCATTCTAAACTGGATGCACTGATAGATATAAAGCCAGGGGGAAGCACACCAATTTTCACAACAAGCCATGTATTGAAGAATGTATCTCTCCTTTCTATGGCTTTGAATTCGCTATGCGAAGGTTGAGAATTAGGAAATGAGAAACTGAAATGATTCCTGGCTTTATTGTATTGGTGTAATGTAATCAAAGGACTTAAAAACGAAGGGAGCGAATCAGTGAAAATATTCTACATGTAAACTTTTGAGAAATATTGATGTGTGACTTCGAGATTTTGGGAAATTTAGATGGATATACAATACTTGTGTATATCCATGTACGAAATTCGACAAAAATCCTAATTCAATAGTCTGATTGGTTTCCGTCGTTACTAAGTGCTTTCAATGTAGTAAAATATACCGGTGCCATTTTCATTCATTATTTTATATCATTTTCTTTATTTCAAGTATTATTCTATATAATAAAATCGTATATGAAATATCGTCTACAGAATCACTACCGAAATGTTTGTGGAAAACTAATTCTTAACGTAAACCAAAATTTGATCGTACATTTTTCGATTATCTATCTATGGTATCTTAATTCTTCTTCACATACGTACCGTACTAGCATGAAGCAAATAACCTTATTGCCAGCTAGCGGATAGTGTCAACCATATACCATACGTTTATAAAAATACACCCACACCAAGAAAGCAATTTTATATGCGACACATATGTTCGAAAATATGCCTTTAAATAGAATTTGAAGAATACGAATGAAGGAATTTGTATACTCTACAATTAAGAAACTCAACAACATGGAATCAGCCTGTGCATTACGATAAACTCATTTCATATCTCTTTTCAATGCTTATTATACACAAAGAAAAATAATGTGTTCCCAAAGCGCGACATATAAGGGAGGTTGAGAAAAGAACGTGAGATTAAAAATATCAGGCAATTTATAAGAGATACTCGGAGTACAAAACCAAGAAATACCATGAGAAAAACTGACATGCGAAGCACTGTCATGATCCCAAAAAGAGCCATGATGTCATTCATGGTGATCGGTGTAATTACCACAATGCTTATTCAAGGAGGGAATAACAAAAAAAAACATAGCACTGGAAGCAGTGTGTTATGGCGGAAAAATCCTTACCCTGTGACAATTGGATTCAACATGTTAAAAGTTAGGATGAACCTTACTATTCTTGATTACAGTCTCACGTCTCGTGTAAAAACAAAAAACCACCTTACGAATCTTATTTTCCTGTACGTTCCTATCGTGCGTTTCCCAGAATACTTTCAATGATGCATACATACGCTCCAGCTATGGAACAGTTGTGCTTCTACGATTCGCGCGCCCTCAACCGGGTACGTGCCACGTTGTTCAGTGACATTTTTCAAATGTTTCTCGGGTACTTTTCGGTACTCCAGAATGTGCTCTCCGTTAATAAAACTTTTAGCCCTGCCATGATGGTGGAGCTCGTAAAGTGCAAGGAGTTTTCCAGTCAATTAGAGCGTCGCCTCCGGTATCGACCTCAGCCGTCTTCTCAGTCCGACTCATCTTGTGAACCTGGGAGTCTTCCACTTCGCTATGTCGTTTTGGAGGGACAGGAGACGTGTACCACACCGGCCAGCGTGATCTCCCACGACATTCACCTGACCGCAGCCCACCATGCTACAACATTGCTCATGTGGGAGCGACTCAACTCCAAACTCCACACTTATCAGCCTAGGTGAATATATGAAGTTCGCCGACCAAACAGGACTATTTGACTTGGACGGAGACCTCACCACTTTCAACCGGATTGACGAGCCATCCAGACCAGATCTATGTGCAGCCATTCATTTTCATTTTGTGTAAATAGCTTGGAAATTACGGTACTTTTGTTTCTATAAAAACATATTAAGAATAATACTGCATTAATAATTTACAGTGTTCTACTACACTAAATAACTATAACGGATACTACATACTACTCTCGCACACCTCTTATTATGTTTCATGCCATTTTTATTTTCTGACACGCTTTCGGCTCTCTTTCCTCTTCGGATTCGCCCAGCCCTTTTTCCAGGAAACTTTATCATGTTCCTGCAGCAATCAAAGACCTTACATACTCTTGTGCTTTTATTGGGCCTGCCATCGCATTTCGCGATACAACAGCTTCATTCCAGCAGGACTCAACTAGTATATTTTATATTCAATATTCAATCATTCATTACGTAACAGTTTTTTCCTGGGGGTTTTCCATAGGGCTCCTGATCGCACCCCACAATCAAACTCCGGATGCATGTTCCGAGCTCGCAAACTTATTTGACGAGCTCAAGGCATCCGGAGCCCTGCTGACCTTTCTTCTCCTCCGGGTTGAGAACGACCTGAATCAATCGAAACCATACGGTACGCGTAGCAGCCATTGCTCCTGGACGACGAAACCCTATTATTGTGACTCGTCCACACCATCCTCCAAAATAGCGCATTGTCATACTTTTTTGAGCAGGCACCCACTGCTCTGTGTTCCACAGCAGACACTTGGCCCGTGAGACTGGACTGTGCGAGTTGAAACCCGAGAGAGTAGTTTTGTTAAACGGCGTAACTTTATCTTTCTACTGTGTGCTGTAGTGTCAGTGTAAAGTAAAGGTAACTCATTATTTTTAATTTTCGAGTTGTCAATCCACCGGCTCGTGCAAGTGAATAGGTGACTCCATGGTCATTTGTCCAGATCCTCCTCCATTGATTTAATATCCTCAATGTTCAATTCGAGCTCCTTCTCCCAAGCTCTCCGCCCACACAATTGTTTTCCTTCTCTCTCAAAGAACTTGACATTTTTTTAAAAAAACAAGTTCCTTCGTTCTCCTCACTGCAGACAAAAATTTAAATGTGCGTCAGATTGTTTGGTTAGGACCAAAATTCTTACATGCCATTTCTCTTCAATTTGTTTACAAGCACTAACCATGGTCACTTATTAGACGATGCCTAACCGATGCGCGACATGTTCTTGGAGTTCATCCGGTTGCTGAGGTTCATCCTTGTTGTCTTTTAGGAAGCTTTCCTCACTTCTCCGCAGGCACAACAGTACAACCAGCTGTATTATCTAACGTAAGTTGAGAGGTGCAAAAAGAAATTTTTTTGCGGAGTTCGGAATAAGAACTAAACTTTATTAATATATTGACACCACTCATTGTTATATTACGATTAATATATTGATCATTGTTACATACGGGTGAACTGTAATATATCCTAATAAGGTAATGAGGGCAGAACTCGGAGGTTCTGGAAGAAATGAGAAGTTGCATCATTTAAGGTGACACACAAAATACCTAGAAAGTGTGTACCTAGAGAAGTGGAGGGACTTTGAGCTCCTGAAAATAGACTTAAGAAAATACATGTTAAAAGAGAAAACAGATTGTTCGGTTTGTTCATACAACCCTGCAGCTTCCCGTTATACAACATATTTCCACGAATGATCATTTCTGTTTGTTTTATTTACATACATTTAAATATATTATTCTACGGGTGGGATACCACTTCCTTTTCCCGCCATTTTGGCACACCACTCCACATGTCTTTTTACATGGCATACGTTCGTGGAACCACCCCATGAGCAGTGAGGGCACGTTCGTAGGACCGCGGGCTCCCGCACCTTTCGCTGCCCACACTTCCGACTTTTCTGATGTCGCCTTAATGCGCCTTTCTGACTGAACGTTGCCTTGCAGTCAACACACTGTTCCGTTGATATTTCCTCGTGGACCTCTTTCTGATGACGACTCCGCTCCTCCAGAACCCGCGCTGACAGATGTTACACCGATATGTAGGCTCTCGTTCTTCTGCTTTATCCTCAACGATTCGGTCTTCCTCCAGCGGCAGTGCCACATCGACCCCATCAGCACAGACGACGAAGTTGGCAAACGGATCCGGGACATCCACCAACTCCCAGGACGGAACATCTGAGGCAACTCGCTTTGCTTTTACGTCCTTCTCGTGACATTCTTCACACTAGGACAACCTTGAACTGTCCTCCTCGTCACTCTATTCATCTTCGGGCTTTTCCGGCAACATCTGCCTCTACATCTTGCCTACGGGAATTTCTTCACAACTGCGGCACTGGAAGACTCCTCCTACACGCATGCTTGCACGGGCACTAGGTTCCGGTTCACTCGATTCTGTCGGTAATGGGTCTGGAACTCGTTTTGGGAGTCGTCCGGTTACGTCACAGGTAAAATATAAATGTTAATTTCCGCAATAAGGTTCTTGTTCAAGACAAAATGATTGGTCGTGTGTGGGTTGATCACAAAAATCACAATAAGGTGTATTTTCTTTGCGTTCTTGATTTCTTTGTTCTTCTGTTTTCAGTCGTTTCTCGGTCATCGGTACGGTGCGCTGGAACCATGAATGGTCCTCAGGTTTACAATTCGTCGCGTGTCGTTGTCTAATCTTCATAAAGCACTGTGAAGCTTTTGTGGATCTCGGTTTTATCACTTGTGCACTGCAAATCCCGAGAAGTAAGAGACAAGTGATCAGGACCGTTCCAGTCGAGACCCGAATGAAGATTGGAAGGCAAAATAAATTATCTAAAGAAGATCGACTTTGACATTGCATCATATTCAAAAGATACGTATGATCACAGCACTTGAGTTACACATGGAACTCCACAATGAGTCAGGCAACCGAAAATCAGAGGAGAAAAATTGTAAGAATGCGGAGACCAACTCAAATTATTATTCAGCTGCGAATATTCAACCAAAGTCCAAGAGTTCAGATGATAGAACCAACGCACACAAGCATCGGAAGAGAATCATAGAGGTGTCTCCCATGCAGCAACCGGGACCGAGAGACAAAAGCGGCTACGGTAATAAAGTAAAAATTCATATTAGGAAAGAATCGAAAGAACTCAATGTGAAATGTAATAGTGTATTGACGTGGAGTTAATGTATGACTCCCTGATGTGTTGAAATAAAACGAAGAATAAAACCATCCAATTTACGGAAAAATTTATATGTGTGGGCTGCAACAAGATGCCAGGAGTCGTCATGTATGGAAAAGGCAGCTACCGCCGGAAGGATTCAAGTGCAGGACGTGCCACCGTAAGTACATCCGGATAGAGCGGTTGTCCAAAGCAGAAGTGAAAGCGGGCTGGAAGCAGCTTCGAGTTCCTAGACCCATCAAGGTCCTTAAGAACAAAGCCAAAAGCATCAATGTGTCCCTGCAGGGTGGAAAGCAGCGACAAAGGACCCCTCTGTACAAGTGTGAGGAATGTGGACTCCAGTTCCAATGGAAAGCTAATGAGGCACATCCAAAAAATAGATGCGAGGATTGCTGCTGCGACTTCACCCGCCCCGAAAGTCTGAGGAGTCACCAAAATTCAGGGCGGTGCGGAACTAGGAAGGTCCGAGAGCCTGCATATTTGAGGACATGTCCCCATCCTGGTTGCACTTGGAAAGGGTCAATGAAAATATCACATTTTAAGACACATGTGTTGAAATGTAGAATGAAGCCCGCAGCGAATGCAGAAATTATTCGCACTACAGCTGGCAACAAGGACAGTAAATGTGAAGCCGTAGCATCCAACGAAAACCCATTTCGGCTGTAAGTAGGTAGTTGCGTCTCGGCCGCACATAAGTCACATAGCACATAATAAACATATTTATGTATATAGATGGGTTTTCCCCTAAATATAGATATAACTTGGCTGTCGCGAACGCACTGCGAGTACGCCACAAATCACATAGGATGTGCTTCCTGGATTTTCTTAAGACGTGAGCACTCACTTTCTGTTACACCTTTATTTCATTATTTTACTGACGTATTACGAAATTTTTTATGCCTTTCGTGGGAAGCTTTTACCTACTTCATTGTTTTTAATGTTTTATGTGTTTTAGCTGTACACTACCTACCAATATTCTGCCTTGTCCATTGGAAGTAAATTCAAAGAAGCTAGCTCCACCGAATCGAAGCTTGATGGAAGGAAAGGAAGTGCAATGCTTTAAATGAAATTCATACATGCCTGAAGGACTGTTTGGTACAATTAAGTGCCGCGCCTTCACAATTTTGTATTTCGGGTATTTTTAAAGTGATAAATAAAAGATAGATATTTTCTGAATAGAGAAATTCTTTAAAAGCTGAGATATTATCTAGTCATTCATTCATTGAAAAATGGAAATTTTTAAACCAGTCAACCTGCCGGTAGATTACAGTACTCCCTCTTCTACTTCCCTATAGTGGGACAGAAATTAGTAGTGTGCCTTTTTCACAGGCCTTAAAACATTTTCCACAGGTTGTATTCTTTAAGTACTCATAGTCTGCGGCAGTAATTGCAGATCACAGCGTCGGGGTCATTGATGATAGAATTTGAAAGAGGTTTTGGAAATAATTGAATGGGGACTGAGGCTGAGGTGCCCGGTTGTGGTTGCTCGTTGTGGATGTTCCTTGGTTTAGGCACTGGGATTTCATTTATAGGTGCGTTGGGCGCATATTTTCTCGGATATGGAGCACAGATGCACTTTAAGCATTTATATACTTTTTGGCACAAACTGGATACACGTTCGTTACACGCCTTTATGTTATACTATATTAGATCTTAGTATTATTTACCAATTGCTTCAGTGTATTACGTAATTAACTCCTAAGCGCATTGCGCATACACATATTTTCAACAAGACGTGATCCACAGGCACATTTCCATTTATTTTATATCTTCCAGATATTATTGTACTTTTATTCATCCAATTCAATTTTGAAATCTTTTTACTTTCATTTTATTATTATTAAGTCCTCATAATTTATCTGCTACTTTTAAGTTTCTTAGAACATGTTAGTGCTTTGGGGACAAAGCTCAGTCGTTAGGGGAACAGTTAGGAGGTAGGTGCGGTACGTGTGTACGCACCCTAGTACGTAACCAGCATAGGCTAGTGACCTGTGTAAAAGAGGAGGGTGCCGCGCTGAGGCTTCTGATCTATAAATGTCCATAATTATATATCTAGATTACGACTTAAGCACTAGATACTAACCCATATATATATATGTTACACAATTATAATTCATTTTAGCGTAAGAAGCGGGAAATAAAATACATAAAAAATATAAAAACACATGTAAACCCTTTTCCATAATGGTCCTTGAAATTGTACAAGTCCGGGTTTAGGTTAGGTCAATCTTTATATTAGAGAAACTCTTAATGTTAGGATTATAGAATCACATTAGTTTGAGAATTTATAATCGACCATAGGAAAACCTGTAATTAATTGTATAGCAAGAATAAGTTCGATGAGCAATTCTACTTCGCCTTGCCTTCGCGTGTTTAAATTTGGAGTCCCTCGTCAAGGAACTCTGGTTGGAGAGGAGGAGAGTAAAGGCAATCACCATTCCTCATATATATATATCATATTTGAGTATATACACATATGCTAATTTAGTAGGTAAGAGGAATGTGCATGATGAGAGTAGGTCGGGTAAGTGGAATGAGGGTTGAGCGAAGTTGAGGCCTAAGCTCTGGCCACAATTGTAGAGTCAGTTGCGGGGAATATGTGAACGAGTTAAGAACAATAAATATTATTATAACCGGCAATAGCCCGTAACCAAACACCTCATTATTGTCATATTGCCTACCTAGCCCCGGAGCACGCTACCCAAGGTGAAGACCATACCAAGACTATACGAAATGGATTTTTGGACGAGAAATAATGAATGCCCTCCCTAGCACTATCTCAAATGACATCCGCGAGATTTTGAGGTAAACATAAGCCCGTTTGTGTATTATTGGGTGGTCAACAAGGCCTTTCCAAGGTCGGTCATTGTGTAACCCTGTTCGTCATCATTTCGTCTGATGGAACTCGAGAAGCGTACATCAAATATGCGCTTCTACTCGAAATTGTGTAAGCAAACGATCTTGCAAAGGAATTTCTGCGTGGATTATATATCCGTGAATTTCACATTGTTGGAGAGCAAAAGAGTGAAATTCATATATGAAATACGGATTATTTGCGGGAGTCCTTCAAAGTCGTTGGGGATATTCTGCAAAGGTTGAGAATTGGGAAATGAGAAACCGAAATGCTTCCTGGCTTTATTTTATTGGTGTAATGTAATCAAAGAACTTAAAAACGAAGGGAACGTATCAGTGAAAATATTCTACAAGTACACTTTTGAGAAATATTGATGTGTCACTTCGGGATTTTGGGATATTGAGATGGATATACAATACTTAAACTTAATTGTTCTTCACATACGTACCGTACTAGTATGTAGCAAATAACTGTTACTGCTGGAACCCTCCAAATTGCGTGTCCAATTTCTCCATTTTGGCTTCCAAATCAACTCACCAAATGCACACATATTGCACCCCATATCTACTTCAAGTATGCAGAAGATGAGGTATTTCTAATTACTCGCTCATTGTTAAATAATATAATTTCCGACCAAAATCCACAAACACGCAAGTCTCACAAATGTTTAATTTAATTTATCCATGATCCCTTCCAAAAATACTCACCAAATTCACACAACAATTTCGTTTTCGAGAACTTGTATTTATTCTATAGATCATCTTCTAAACCAATGTAAATACATTATCAAACTGGATTTCAATTATGGAACTCAATAGTTTTGTATATTACGTTTGTAAAATAGTTAATTATAGCGTTATTGCCACTAATTATATAGGTTGAGTAGATTGAATGTAGATATGCTATACTATTTGAATGTATGGCCTCTGTATTACCAGAGGTGTATTACAAGTGTACGTAATTGTATGATGTATGACCTGATAATAATGAGACGAATAAAAGTAAGTAAATTATAATGGACGTCTTGCGTACTAATCAATATTTTCATACCAATCGAGGTTATTGAATGAGATTCGCAGTAAGTTTTCACCAGATCTTTATAACCCCTTTCTAGCCAATACAAGGATAACAGTAATGCCAAATAAATTATTGCATTATTATTCAGAATATTTGGATCTAATTACTTTCCGATTCACGAACCTTAACTTGTCCTTCAAATAATATAATTATAACCGAATAATTAATGTAATTCATTTTTTCGACAAAAACAGCCATGTCTGACAACATTCGGAACAACTTTTGGAACAGTCAATCTTTTCCAGGGTCATGGGAGACCGCATCCTGAACATCTGACATTCGCATTCTGACATTGCGACATTTGGCACTGACATGTCGTGACAAATGTCAAATTTGTCAGAGAAATGTCAATGCTATCTACTGCATTGCGTTTCACAATACACCCATCGTCTTGCTACGACTAATATACGACACAACGCATTACATAACATACGACACAACGATGTACATACGTACATGACGTTACTCGTGCCATGTCGCCCGATGGAAAAGCGAGCTCCCTCGAAGCCAAAAAATAATAACAATCGAAAGAAAAAATAATTGTTCGGATGGTCGCCCCAGACGCCCGACTCCTAACCCTAAACCTTTGCGACGACTATCATCGGGTCCACCAACACCACCACCTAGGCCAACGACACCACCTCGTCCACCAACTCCGCCAACTAGAGCTGCTACGCCAACTTTGCCGCCAACTCCCCCAACTAGAGCTGCGACGCCACCTTGGCCGCCGACTCCGCCACCTAGAGCTGCGACACCACCTCGTCCTCCTGCACCACCACCGCGATCAACCTTGGACATGCCTTTGAATCTCCCTGGACGTTCTGACCTGAATCCAATTCCGGGTCCAAGAGCTTTCGCTTCTCCTCCTGCCCCGAGGGTACCTCCAGCTACTCAATATCTACCCACAGGCAATTTTAATTTTGCACCTTATTTTGCCGCCCTTCCATCAGTAACTTCTCCACGGCTGTCTTGCTGTTGTGTACCATCACGTCATCCTTTGCTGACTCAATCTGTAGTTCCTCCAAATATATCGGGCGAACCAGAACTGAGCGTCCTAACCGAACGAGTATCACGTAGGAGAGGACGACCACGTCGAAGCGGAACACCAACCCGAAAGAGTAAACGACGACATATCGTCGTCCATGGTCCCCAGTTGACAACTCCTACGGTTCCGTCAACCCGGGCGAATTTAGTCCGCCTCCTCAACCATCACGGAATCTACCTATGCCGTTGTCGTCCCCAATCAGACCAGACTTTTTGACAGCCGAGCAGCCATTTTCTCCACTCGCGTTTTCTCCGCCGCCCGTCACATCACCTCTTCATCCGTTCAGTCCTTCAGCGCTTTCAGCAGCACTCAGACCTCCTCAACGGATCACATCTACTGTAACCCATGAGGTGTTCAAACCACCACCAGTATCCCAGGATCCGAAAGCGAATTCATTGATGTCGAAGGAATCTCCGGCCCTGAGGACAACGACACGGTACCCAACTCGGACCCCACCATCCAACCAGAAAACTCGGACCGTAATAAAAAACACGAAAATTAAAGTGAAAGTGAAATAAACTGAAGTGTTCAGATTCAACCTGAACAATAATGCACAGTAGAACATTCTAAGTCCAACCATTGTGAATATTACCAAGAAAAGTCACCACATATACGTTTTTAAGTGAGAAACACATGAAAAATTTGACGGAGATTTACAGACAGTAAAAACTGCAGTTTTGTATAGTGAAACAGACACGATGAAACGCTGATTGTGAAATTGTGCCGAGAAGACAAAGAAGATTTTCAGCACTCTCAGCAAGCAGAAGCAGACATATTCAGAGAGAAATTGGCAGATCAGCAGTCCACAGGGGCAACCTGACTTTCATAAACTCGAGATGGAGACAGATCACGAATGTTGGTACGCCAGTACCAAAAACACGTTAATGAGCATGTATTCATCGATAATAAGCACGATTGCACCAGAAATAGACGAGGAAGCAGACGAAGGCAAAAACTGTAGGCATACAAAAGATTTCATACAATCATCCCCTGAATCCCAAAATTACAAAGAACCAGATCTAAGGACATATTTCCAAGAAGCTGATCCCAGATAGAAACAGACGTGATCAAAGATGAAGACCCCCCAGGAAAATGGAAAGCAGCTGCAACCGTAACGAATTTTTAAGATAAGTAGAAAATTTAAAATTTAGTAGGAATAGGTATAAATTACCAAACTTTATCTAAATCACTTTACTAATATTATTTTTCTAGCTGACAAATTACAGATACTATATTTTGGGATAATGAGCCATAGCACGTCTGAAGCCTTCAGCTTCCGGCGACAATTCTTATTACATACGGCGAATCCTTGGAGAAGAGGAGGGTGCCGCGCTGAAGCTCCTTATCCACTTTTAAAATAAGATATAATTTAATAACTGCAATTACTTTATGTTATATATATAATTTAGTGAACTAACACATATACATTTTATACATGACATAACATAATATTCAAATAATTACTATTAGAGTATGCAGAGGTGACGAAATATAAAAAAGTATAAAATAATGTAAAAACCTTTTTCAACGGTAAACTTGATAAGTTCCCCGAAATTGTAAAAGTCCGGTTATAGCCAATTTTATTCTCGACAATTATATTAGCACTAGAATTAATACAGTAATTGTAAAATTGAAATTGTAATAGTGGAAGGTTACTTTTAGGTTTCAAATTTGTTAACTCATGATCCTTTAATCAAGGTCAATTGATAAATATTGGTAGGGATAGGATAACGACCCACAGATGAGTAATGATATGCAGCCTTGCCTTCGCGTGAATTTAATTCTTTCGGAAAAGAGGAGAGTGAAGTCTGATATCACTTCTCATCAGTATGATTATAAGTAATATATGAGTAGATGCGCATACCATAGTAATGATTAGGATGAATGTTGATGATGAGAGAATTAGAGGAGATCAAGTGGTAAATGAAGGCAGAGCAAACTCGGGGACTGAGCTCTCGCCACAGCTATAGAGTTAGTCGCGGGTACACAGCAGAAGAGAAAAGATCAATAAAGCATAGTCTAACCAGCAATAGACCGTGACTCTACATCTAATTATTGACATATTGCCACATCACCCCAGGAGCACGCATCCCCAGGGGGACACACTACCCACCTCTGACTGTACATTTGCGATTTAAAAGTTAGGCTGAATACAACATATGCTTTTTTGCACGACACTTACAATGGCTATATAAGTCTCTTTCAAACTGTCAAGCAGCAAAAAGAGAATTATTCACTGTGTGTGGCTTAACTAAACGAAATAACCTGTGTCCATTTTCTGGTCTACGATTCCGAAAAATAAACTCTAAATAAATAAAATAAAAATGATTTCCCCATCATTTATCCCTTTTTCACATAAATAGCACAAAAACCACTAACTCTGTGATAATGGCCGTCTTGACAGATAACCCAGAAACCGAAATTCATTCCAGTTTCAAATCCACTCAATTTAATTCATAAAAGTTTCTGAGACCCTGCGAGAATTCCGATGACCAACTCAGACAAGACATTCGAAACGGTACATCTAAGGACGCGAGCATCTCCATCTGAATTAAATGTAATAAATTTAATTAAGTTCATTGTTTCTATAAATTCAAGTTAGTGCATTTGAAATTTCTATATGTGGAAATTTTAACGCGCCACATCTAATCTACACCTTATTTTGACTTTTGGAGTATTTGTATGGACTTTGGTCCTGGAAATCGGTGGCAGGAGTCCGAAAAAATTGAACCCATGGCGATGCTGTCCTGCCCTTACATTGAATAGTAGCCTAAATAGGAGGTGGGTGCTACCGAGGCGCGAGATGGTGGATGCTAACGAGGTGTGTGGTGGATGCTGATGAGCATCCACACTCAGTTTGAAGCTCATGTGAAACGCTTGAAGTAACTAGAAAACGATGTATTTGTACGCACTGATACCTGATATGGCACTCATACTTCCTGCGATACTTTGAGACTGACGTTGGTGAGGAATAATATATACATTTTAAACCCGTCGAAATTGTTTACTGGTTATTTCCTACTCACTCAATATTGTCTTATAACCAAAGCCGGTATAAAAAGTTTTTCCTATGCGTGATATACATATTATGTATGTAGTAGTATGTACATTCCTGGAAAGCGCCCACAGGAGCATTACACTGTTACGATGTGTGGTACTTGTGTACCCCCACACTCTAGTTTCGTTAGGATAACGATCTGTCTTCTGATCAACGACCAAGCATGGTAAATGACCGGTCCGCTGTGTACACTTAGCTACTGAATAAACACACTCAAAACCTCTCAAGGAGCTACGCCACCAAATATACATAATTGGAGGCTCCGGGTATTGATCCCAGAAAAACTTTACCCCTGAGTCAACAAGACTCTCATATTGTAACTCACAACCAGTCTCCTGTCACAATCAGGATTAGTATATAGTCTCTTCCAGTCACGTGACTATTATCTTGTTCGCGAGACTTGGTTCTATAGTTATAATAAATGATTTGATTATCTGTTAAATTATCTCACAATGATTTGTGAGAGATATTAACACCCTGAATGGAACCTGTTTACGATAAAATCTCTCTTATTCCAAGTTCCCAGCCCTGTGAACATAATCGATAAGAAATGCAGAGCACTAATAATGTACACACTTAGCCTCCTGTACCGTCAGCGCATAAAATATTTGCAATTGCATTATTGTAAGAAACCCCAACTATCAATTTCATCTGAATACAATTAATCCCTCACTACATCCACGGTTTCCATTTCATATATCTTACAAGTTACATGGTATATCTACTACATTTAAACTACTAAAAATATTGACAACGACGTTATCAAACAACTCAAAATTATGTTTAGTTTGACCATACTTACTCACATGCGAACCACAAACCTTTGAGGACCGAATAGTTGGATAATTGGTTCGTCAATATTTTCAGAAGTTCCTTGGTTCTCACCAGGATTATTGGTAGCAAGTGACACAAGATTGTGAGTGCTGGTTGAGTTATTTCTCCTCCCTTTCATCGTCTTCGGTTTGCGGCAACACTTACTTAATATAACTTAACTTAACTATAACTCACGCATGCTTACATTTGTAATTGAAGGTGACACACGATTCTTCAAAGTTGCTAGAGCGTGTTTTTCTGAAGCTGGGCAAAATTGGTTCAAGCTTTTCTCCATCCTCCTTTCCAGGAAATGTACTGGAAAATGTTGAGCGTGCTTCCTTACTGGTTGTAACCTTCTCCACTCTTTCAATAATTCGAGGGAGATCTTTCAGAAATAGATGCACTCTCAGCTTACTTTTGGATTCCATACTTGTCTGCTTGCATATCGGACAGCAGCGACTTGTAAACTGGCCAGTAATCTCTTCCGCTGCGGTTTGCAACTGATCTGCCGTAATACCTGTCGGAATTAGCCGTTTTTCAGTGAGAATTGTTAATGGATGTAGTTTATACTGGCGTGAAATAAGAGCCCCTCTCGAAAGAAACTTACTTTCACATGGAACGCAATTCCAGCCAAGGTCAACATATTTTGGGTTCGTCAGTTGCTCCGCTTGCTGCTTTGTAGCAATGTTTTGCTTCTTTATTGGAACTGGAAGGGAGCTTTTCTCTCTCATTTTTAGCTGGAGAAGGGGCCGGTGTGAAGTACAACTGCCATTCCCCTTATTTAGGCTGGGCGATGGTAAGTAATGATCAATCTGAGAATCTGTAATTGGCGAAAGAAAATATATTATGCATATTTATGTTTTATTGGCATAACACTATTGTTCATATGGAGCTTCTTTAAAGTAATGTGTTTGATATTTCATGTTTTGCTGCCTTACTGTAATTTGTATGTAAACTGTCTGATCCGGTTTTATTTACTTCAGCTACATATGAACTTCCTGGCGTTTGTTGAAATGGAACCAGCGCTCGTTGCAACGAAATGTCAATGTCATTCGAGAGGTTGTTCTTCAATCGAACCCTTGGCACAGAGGAAGCAACTTTTGCTGGAAGCAATCCAAAAACAACACTAATGTAATAAATAAAGATAATAAAAATCTGTTTTAAAATGAGATAGAGACATCTCTAAATGCTTTCTCACCTTTTTCTTGTGCCTCCTTCCTAAGTGCATCAGCAATGCTGGAGCTAATTAAGTCCTGCAATTCTTCAGTATTCATTCGCCGCTCATATTCAAGAACGCCGTCCATATCCACGCTCCCTTTCTGCATGAAATCGACCACTTGATGGAAACAATTATCCATCTGCATTCGAATCCCTGCGTAAGCTTGGAACAACTTGAGAAACCCATTAGTTACTGAGGAACAATTGTCGCACAATAACACTTACAGATTTCTGACACTTTTTAGAGGACTGAATCGCTGGTTGGATGAAGATGAGAACAAAGACAACTTCATCACGTCAACTTTCAAGTATCTGAGAAGCATTCTGAATGCAGGGATCTTTTTAAGTCCATTATTTCCGACTTCGTCCCCATTAATTTTGTCGTTTTTATAATTTTGTGCATTGAATTTGTAGCAGAATAGACATGTTCCTTTCGTGTCGATTTTATAAAGTGAACAGATCTGGACACAGTGAACAACGATGGAATATATAATCAATGGAACATTTTATGGCTTCAAGAATATTAAGTCTAATTTATTTATTCATTTAATTCTCCGATCAAAAAAATACGAATCGTACTCTTGCTTTTAGAACAAGTCTGTGTGAGTGTGACCAGTACAAGGGAATTTTTTATGCATGCTTCACAATCCCACACACATAGCGAAATGAACTCGAACTCGAGTCAGATTTACTTCAGCTAAGATGCGAATTCGTACTCGCCTCGGTTCTCGTACAGCACGTAGTTAGCCATTTACATCTCCTTTGTCCTATTCTCCTGGATAGGGTAGTGTTCTGTATCTAATTTACACATCATAATATACATATTGTGACAAGTTGACAAGTAGAGTACAATGTCTTTGTTGTTCTTGTAAGGAAGTGTTATTAACATGCCGCGCCTATATCGTCATGTAAAATCTATTTCCAGCATCTTTCACCAAAAAGGGTCGAGATCTGTCCTTGCTTTCGTATTCGAACGTATAGGGTTTATGCTAAAAAAATAAAAGTTATTATCTCAGCAAATAACTTAAAAGTTTATTAAGTTTATTATAGTCGATCAGATTACATAAATTTCATAATTTTATGCGTACGTAAATTCCTGAAGATTTTCTTTGTGACGAATGCTAAACTAAACAAATGCTATTTAATAATTAAATACTTTTAATTCATGCGAGTGAATAGGGTTGACAATGAATGAATTAACGTGTCTTTAAACCGCCAAGGGGTCTTCATCATACACAGCATCATCCACCTCCACGCTGTCTAGATTGTCAGACTCGTTCTCGCCTTCCACTGTGTCCACTTCGTCACACTCAAATGTCTCGCTTAATGGGTTATCAATGCTATCATCAATGCAATTATTATTAATTTGAGCTGAACCACAATTGTCCATGCCTTCGACCACCTTATCCAAATGAGAATTTGCGATGTGCGACTTCATCCGGGCGCTTTCATCCAGTCGTAGCTCGCAGATGGGGCATTCATACAAGCAATTGGTGGAGGATAATTTCTCTCCCCAGTTTTTCGCAGTTTTCTTGCACCCTCCAAAAATGGCTGTAACAGCGTCATTAAATTCTTGATCAGTGATTCGAGTGCCAGGGGGAAGCCTGTCTGCGAAATATCGAACAGGGTGACTTGCAATGAGATGTCTGCGAATGTTGTTCTTCATGGAAAAGCGCTGTTCGCAGTGTTCACACTTGTGCGGCTTTTTCGCTCTCATGTGTTGCTTAACGAAGTGCTGTCGTACGCCCATTTCAGAGACACTCAAATACCCACACAACTTGCATTTGTGTCTTGATAAGGAGCGGAAGAAGGAAACCTTTTTCTTCTGACCTCGCTTTAGCAAAGGCTGAACTGGAAGCTTCTTTTCTGGGACTCGAGCCACTTTTCCACCATTCAGTAAAGCTTTGACGATCTGTTTCATATGATGCCGGAAGAGATGTACCTTCAGCCGGCATTTCAACTTAAATCCTGTCTGTTTGCAAATTTGGCATTGAAGAATTTTCGATCTGTTTGGCTTCAAGAAACCTTTAAAGAACTGCTTCACCTCTTGTTCAGTTACTCCAGGTAGGGAAATCCCTTTGTCTGAAAGATAGGAGGTGACATGCTTCGTCCATTTGTGAGCTTCGAGATAACTTTTGTTGCAGAAATCAGTGTCGCAGTATTCGCAAGTCAACTTAGGTTGTGATTGTGAAGTTATCGATGATTCGTCAGGTGTTTGAGATGATGGTCCAGGCTCTGCATTTGCTGTTGCATAATTCCCTTGTGGCACCAGGATTGGAAGCTCATTTTCCAATGTGGAACGGGAAGAAGATGTACGCCCACTTCCCTTCGGTCTTCCTTCACTTTTCTTCGCAACGTGAATAATTTGATCCAAGTGACATTTAAACAAGTGAATTCTTACTTTGTAGCTGTGCCAGAATTTTCTCTCACACCAAACACACTGGAACAAGCTTCCTCCGTGCACGTTTCTCGAAACTCTAGGCGTCTTCCCCATAATATTCTTGATAGCTTCCATTGCGGCTTCGGCTGTAACTGAAGGAGGCAAGTGGTCCCTCAACACTGTTTGCATGTGCTTCTGGAGCTGATGAGTTTCAAATTGGAAGTTTGTTGGAAAGTTTCTTCCACATGGAACACATTTCAAAGAATTCAAAGCTGCTCTTCGGGAATCACGATATTTTTTCTTGATAATTGAAACAGCTCCACTGGCATTCCGACCTCGCCCACCCGACTTTCCAGCAATTTGATCCAAATGTTTCTTGAGGAGATGTGGTCTCAACTGGTATCTCGAGTAAAATCCATCCTTTGAGCAAATGGGGCATTTGAAAATTTTTCCAGACACCTTTCCAAGAATGTTGGCCAACCCTGCCTCCAGTTGTTGTTCGGAATGGGAAGCGGAAAGACCGTTCTCTGAGAGGGCGAGCATCATGTGTTTATTGAATTGGTGATTTTCTAGAGCCAACTTTTTCGAGAATGGCCTTCCACATGGAACACAATTCCAATCTTCCAACGTGGGCTCTGAAAGTGACTCCTGCTGTTGTACTACTTTCTTCTTCTTCCAACTTCGGGTTCCTACTGGTGGTGATGCTCCTCCTCCCCCTCCCTTTCCAAGTTTAACCATTTTCGCATTTTGAAGGACTTGTGGCAGATGTTTCAAGAAGAGATGTCCTACAAGGTGATATTTCCGTTGAAACTTGTTCCTCTTGCATATGGAACATGTAAACATTGAAGTTCTCGTTAGCCGTCCAATAATGTTCTTCACAGCGGTTTCCAAATGGTGTTCAGAAATGTCTGAAGGAAGAAAACCTTTATCCGAGAGAATGGTACTTGGATGCTCGTTGTACTGGTGCATGTCATGAGCAATCTGCTTGTTGAATTTCCGTCCACATGGATTACAGGTCAAGTTTACTTTTCGCCTAAAGTGATGCCCGGAATTGACTTTTGGACTCGTTTCTGGAGGCGGAGGAGGAGGGTTATCCTTTTCCACTTTTTCAATAATTTGTTTTATATGATTTTGGAGGAGGTGCGATCGCACTTGCATTTTCCATTTGAATATCCCATTTGGACAAATTGGGCATTGATTAGTTGACTCTGCAAGAATTTGCTCCAAAGCGGTTTCCAACTGCTGCTCAGTAATTTTGGGAGGAAGAAGTCCTTTATCTCTGAGAATAGACATGGCGTGAGTATGATAATGGTGAGTGATCAGAATCCTCTCTTGCGTGAATTGTCTTGTGCAGTAGGCACATTTCAAAGGAACTGCATCAGGGTCCTGAACAAGTATCATCGGCGTGGATCCTAATGGTTCGACATGAATAACTTGCACATCATCATCGTCGTCCAGGCAGGAAGATCTACGAAAGGTGGCTGTGTTCCGCCTACGTTCCAAATTCATATTCGGAGTAATGTTGGGTTTTAAGTCAGCATTGCAAGATTCTGTAAATATTAAAAAAACATTTGTGGATCGAAATTTCGAAATTTGAAATAAGTTTTATAAATTACAAGTATCGTTGACAAGTTCTTACTGTTTCCTTTTTCTTCAGTCACGTCCACAGCTAAGGATTTAGTTTTGACAATGGTCCACCGCCTTGGTTGCTCTTGTTCTGTTTTGCCATGATTATGATTTTCGGGTGGTGCTTGAATTTCGTCAGTCTGTTCGTTTGTCAAAGGCACTGCTGGAACTCGAGGTACGGAGGAAGCAGTTTTTCTTACCGCTGTAAAAAAATGATATTTGACAATTAAAGCAAGAATTAAAATTAAATTTTCTTTTTAAAAATGCATACTCTTGTCATTATTTTAAATTTTAGAATATACCTTTCTCCATTGTCTCCTTCCTCAATCCTTCCGCAATACTCGTGCTAATCAGGTCGTGAAAGTCTCCAGTGTTCATCCTCCTCTCATACTCCCGAATACTCTCCAAATCCCTGCTCCCTCTCTCCATGAACTCAATCATTTGTCTCACACACAAATCCATTTGAATCCTGATCCCTTCATAAGCTTGGAACAACTCGAGAAAGTCATTTGTCGCATGGGTGCAGTCTTCACACAAGGTCACGCCGAGATTCACACTTTTCAGTGGACAACTAAAGCGTTGCGCTGATGTCGACGAGAAAATCGACAACTTGGTCACGTCCACGTTGAGGTAGCGGACGAGCATTTTAAATGCGGGATTAAATTCCCCAGTGCCATCTCCACCTTCCCCATTTTCGGTGGTGTAGAAAAATTTGCAATTTTTTGAGTTGAAGCAGAGGAGGCAGATGCCTTTCGTGTCAATTTTAAATAGCGAACACATCTTGACACTTATGTTTAGAAAATATGTGCGTTAGACAAATATTTATAGAGCTAAAGTGGGCGGCTCACATATGCAATATTGACTATTATATTATTTAATTACAAAAAACTTTCTTTGTTTTGGCTCTTGCAAAGATTCAGAAAAAGACATGCGCATCAATACATGCATGCTTCTCAGGTGGACCAAGAAACAAGTTGAGCAAGTTTGACAGATAATTTCCACCTCTTTCTCTGTATTGAAGGCATACTGCAACTTTTAGTGTAACAAGGATATATGGGTGCTATGGGTCCTATCTCCTATTCATCGTATTTTTCACTCGCATCAACTTCATCTATAGCTATGCTGTACTTGCACTTGATTTCAAAAGCCTTTGTTCAAATATTCGTTGTATGCTTCTTGAACGTGAATAAAATAATATAGTAAACCAATACCTTGGGATATGGGATATATGTTTATAATTGCAACACACTACTTTCTATACTTTTAATACTTTTTATTTGTTCATATTAGTACATCATATTAATATTAATAATGCTGGATTTTCTGAAGCAGAATAATGTGCATTTCGTATTCGTATGCAGTCTAAATATGAATTTAACCTTCACGTCATCAATACTACAAAATGTTATATTTAATCTATTAGCTTATATATGAAAGTAGCGAGTTTATCATTGCAATTGAAACTGTTTCCTTAAATTGATTTTTTTGACAGAACAACGCAAATTATAATGAGATGCCTGTCCATCACTCATCATTTTCTTGTACAAAATGACGGGCTCAAGTATTCTCATTAATATTTTATCACGTATTTAAGTAGCTTTTAAAAGCAAACTGTTACGGTAACTCTTACAGTGGCAATAATGTATTTGAGTCGATATCAACCAATGTGAATAAAATTGTTACTGCAAATTCACGTAGATTTCATGGTTTAAATGACACTTTTATGCGTTAAAATAGCTCACATATTAAATGCCGGAAAATTATCACTTTCATGTCCAGGAACTGGTTTATATAGTCTCATACTCACCAGCAAATGTATTTTTGCAACAAATGATAAATAGCATTTTAGCAGTTTTTACTTCCGAATTTTTAAATGACACTTTACAAATCAAACATAAACCGGAAAAGCATGCTCCACAAACTTTTTGTTTTGTTCCTGGTTTATACAGCCAACAACACATATTATGTGCGGGTCCACCAGAGTATAAAAAGTTGACTGGAACCCATGAAAAGTCACAGTTCAACCGTTCTACCAAACAAACAAAGACATCTCATTTCACAAAGAATTAACTCGTCGCTCCTTTAAAGAATTTTATTTGAATTTTCAAAGTTGGAAGGAAAAATAAAAGCAAACTTTTTCACCATGAATCTTATCTTGGCTTCATTCCTTGCAGTGGCAGTGGTCGCAGGCATCTTCACGGTGTGTGAAGCTCAAAACAATTGCCGACATCCTACGCCAACGTCGCCTTCATTTTGTAAGTAACATTCCCAATTCCAATTTTTTATATTTTCGTAAAAAATTACTATTTCATTTCCAAATATTTATAATTCCATTTCAATTTTTCACAGGGGTTGCAAATCGAAACTGCGGCAATGGTCCCACCTACAAGCTTACCAGAAGCAGTAGACGCTTCCATTGCCATTGTTGGGGACATTGTGGATACATTTGGTATGACAAATGAATTTGGGAATTCACATTAATTTTGTATGTGAGTTGAGTCGATGAGACCAAACTCAAATCTATAATTACTCTCATGATTTGCTCATGAAATCTATAATACAGCGATTTAGATACGGTAAAAACCACAACTACTAGAAGAACAACCACGAGGAGAACCACAACCACAAGGAGACAAAGCCCTTGTGCATTTGGTGGCGTGTGGTTTCCACCAAGAAAGAATCTTAGGTGTCATTGTCAGTCCTTCTTCCACCAGCCTTATTATGTTTGTGTGTCCCTTTCTGGATCTGGTAAGTAGCTTTCCCTTGAGCCATTATAGTTCCAAAAGAAAGGGTTTTTAATTTATGGATTTGACTTGAAGGAACCAACTCTTCCACCACACTCATTCCTGGAGGATCTACAACTGCTGCTGGCGGAGCATCCACGACCGCTGCTGGGGGTTCCACTGGAGCAACGACCGCGGCGTCTGGAGCGACTACTGCTGCTAGTACTGGAGCCACTACTGGAGCCACCACTGGAGCCACTACTGGAGCCACCACTGGAGCCACTACTGGAGCCACCACTGGAGCAACTACGGGCGCTACTACAGGCGCTACCACCGGAGCAACTACGGGAGCCACTACTGGCGCCACAACTGGAGCAACTACGGGCGCGACCACTGGAGCAACCACTGGAGCAACTACAGGCGCTACAACTGGCGCCACTACGGGAGCAACGACCGGAGCAACAACCGCAGCTGCTACAACTGCGGCAACCACTGCTGCAGGCTAAAAAGTCTCCAGTGGCACGTGACGGTAATCTTAATCCATACAAAGATATCCTAAATGAAAACTACAGATTCACAATCCGAGCTAACTCGGCAAATTGTTCAGCAGCTGGAGGACTAGCTTGGATTGCAAATCTATAGTTTTCATTTAGGATCATATAATTCTTAGCACAAACACATAAAATATATGTAAAATATGAATTAACGCAAATCCATACTCTTATCGTAGTGCTCCAATGTAGTTCCGAAATATTTTCACATTTTTTGTACTTTTGATATGAAGTTTCAAATAAATAGACAAGTTATATCCTCACATATTTTTTACTAGTTTGTAAATATTTATTTTCGAAAACTAGGTTCTAAAAATAACGACACGACCAAATAATATTTTCATGAATAACGACCATGAATGAGCCTTCGGAGTTATGTCAAATATATTTATATCACAACAAAATCTATTATAAAATTTATATAAGCTTCTCTTATTCAACCTGCCACATCATCCTCATTCCTTAATATTTCCTGGACAACTTGACTAAGATGAAAAGTCAATATATGATTCCTGATCGAGCTTCTCATTACTTGCTTGCACCACAAGCATTCATACAAACGGAGTGGCTTTCCATTTGAGTCCCTCTTGGGCACTTTCCCTCTCCTAATTATCCCTGCCAAAATTTTCACTGCACTTCGTTCCGACATTGTCGAAGGTAATTGGCCACCCAACACGGTCATAAGGTGCTGTCCCATCTGATGTTTTCTCACTTCGTATTTGAAGAAAAAGGAACGTCTACAAATGTTGCATTGCCAAGCTTTGGGGTTATCAAAGTTTACTCGAAAGTCGAAGTGAGGTACGATCACTCTGCAATGAATGGCGAGATTTTCAGCGACTTCGACAACGTTGTCGAAGTGCTGTTGGAGGAGATGTTCCTTCGCCTCAAGTTTCGTCTTGAATAGCCCATCTCCACAGACTGGGCACAGGATAGCTTTAGGGTTAGAGAATGGCAGAAGAATATTGTCCGTGGCTTTATCCAGTGCGAATGGAAATCGTCCTTTATCGGAGAGCAGAGGTTTTCCATGAATCCGAAATAGATGCGCTTGAAGAAATTTTTTGTTGGTGAAAATATAACCACAGTGGACACATTTTAGACGGGGATGACATTTATTGACAGAAGCTGATGAAGGAACTGGCTCAAGTTCGATTTCAGATTCTAAGTCCATAGTTTCCATTTCCTTGACTGACGAAAATGTTTGGGATTGCACAAACATCGATGGAGGTGGTCGAGGGGTTTGTAATGGTGACAAAGTCGTTCCACTTGACACGCTTGACCTTTCAATGTCATCATCATCATCATCATCATCCTCGTCTGAATATGAGTTTTCCTCGGAAACACATGTTGGGATGGAGTACCCTTCTAGAACTTGTTAAATTATTACAGTTTATCTCATTATACTTTTCGTTGTTGACCACTCAAAATGTTTAGTCATAAAATAAAGTACGTTTCTCACCGTCACCAAAGTCGTCGTTCCCATTTGGTACCGATTCCAGGTTCACATTCTCCATCTCCACCACATCCTCGTCCTCGTCGTCCCCAAGTTTATCGCCTGCTGGATTCAAGGGTCCTGGACAAAAGGATTTTGTTGTTCGATTGCTAACCGCCGTCGAAACTGGAAAAGTGAACGGAGAATTGAGGATTGAGGAGGATTTTTATTTTTCCAATATTTTCCAAGCTTGGCAGCATTAAGGTATTAAATACATGATAAAGCTTACTGTTGGACATGATCTCTTCCCTCAAACTCTCCGCAAGGTTAGTGATATTCCCTAAATGTAAATCAGCTCCTCCGCATACGAGTCTCTCATCCTCCTGATTCTCTAATTTGTTACTGCCTTTCAGCATGAGTTCGTGTAGCTTGCAAATACACGTATTCATTTCCCGTTGAATACTTTCGTATGCCTTGTGCAACTCTTGGAAATGAGTTGCCACTGATAAGCACTCGTCGCACAGGGTCACTATCAAGTTGGCCTGGTCCACTCCACAATTATACAACGTGGCCAATTTGCTTAGATCCGTTTTTAAATGGTGAAGGAGCACTTTAAACGCTGCAGCCTGATCAGGATTATAATCATTAATTGCATTGACTTTGTCGCTAGTCACCCCGCGACAGGAAATGCAACTGTCTTTGGAGTCGAGTTGGAGCTTCAACGATGACAATGCCATTTTGACAACGTATTTTTTAAGATTTTGAGGGCGACAAATTAGGTTGTGGATGTACAAAAGAAAAAATTGAAGTGTGAAAAATATATGCATCTAGTCCGACGTATAAATAGCATTCAGCTGTTCCAGTATAAATCTTTTGACAATTTGGTTAGTTGAGTCACTCCGTTTGCAAAAAAAAATTATTCACGCAATTGCTCCTCTCTCCTTACAGTTAATACATATAAACGTTCTTCATGAGTAATAAGAGAAAAGAATTAATAACAATTATTTCTACAACGATTTTCCTCATCTTAAACATCGGTTTCCAGCTTTCCTCTGTGACTGCAAAAGTCTCTCCTCACTTTTTCGATCCCATTTTAGGTACACTGACGATGCTGCTGAGTACAGACCATGAATGAGATGCTTTGTTTTACGATAATGCCTTAGTTCTCAATCTCCCATTCTTTATCAAAGTTTGCACTACAAATCCGCTGTCGTCAAAATTATGACGAGTATCTTATACGTATTTTCTTACCACAGAACATCTGCTCCCTCAGTTTAGCTTCAATTTAGATTATTTTTTTGTATGTTTGGTGATATCTGGACTTGAGAGAAGAGAGTGGCATCTGAAATCCGACGCAAAAAGTATATTGTAACTTGGTTCAAAAGTATAATTATCATCATGAAATCGTTAGTCATCTCCTCATCTCCTTCCTACTGAAAGAAGCAGCAATGGCTTATGCAAGAACAGTTCACAAATGCAAAGAAAAAGGAGTGACATCGTCATCATGTGTAATGTTATTTAATTATGCACGATGATGTTCCTTTGAGAATTTAAACATCCAATCTCATATCTTATTTCAGAAAATGTCCCCTTGAATAGGCAGTTTGCTGGGAGGGATGTAATGATTTTCACGAATTAAAGATAATCGGTGGAATGGAAACAGATAATAAGCGTCTACACGTAGGACACCTGCGAATGGTGTCAAAATTATTGCTAAAATACAACGTATCTCGCATTTAGTTTCGGTGACTGCAAACCTGCTTAATTTTCCTTCCATGCCTTTTTAGGTACACGGAGGCTGATTACAGATCCTGATGAAAGAGATGCTTTGTTTTGCGACGTCTTCTTTCTGACTCTCTCGCTCTAGACTTTTACATTTCGGGTCTAAGGCACGTAATTGTAATTACAATGTTAAGCCAAAGCTAAGAGCTACGAGAGTATGATCAGGATCTCAAACTGTTTTTCCAATTCCAACGCACATATAAGCTGGTTGGTGCTACAGTAGTTTATGTTTATGCTTGTACCCACATTCGAAAAACGACACAAAAAGAATGCTCGAGTAAGAAAAGTCACCAAGTGACCATTAATTGAAAGAATGAGGGGATATAGCTATTACTGACAATTTTTTACTGACTAATTTTTCCAAGATGCTATGAAAATTTCCATGAAATGACTCATTCCAACCCTCCGTTCTGCTATATAGTTGCTTAACACAAAATAAAACTGAAATGCTTATAGGGCGGATGGCATACATGTTCAAGTATTATGTTTCATGTATCTACAAATATGAAAAGTGAAAAATTTAAATGACATTTGTTTAGCATGTTCGTAGAACAAAGTAAAAAAATATTCGTTAAAAATAATCAATAATCCACACATGACCATCACAAATCATAAACAAATATATGGAGCATATTATGTATGTTTGAAATACGAGCTTTCTAGTTTTAAATGAAGTCGATAACTATTAATGAATTAATCATAAAATAAACAATATAAATAGGTATCAGCTTGAGATCATCTTTCCTTTCGTGAAATTTATTTTAAGTAGAGCAATCACAATGAGTAGTTTGGGACTTTTATTTACACTCTCTTGCATGAGTCAATGAATCTCCTCTTTAACTGCATTCGTATTCGTTCACGAGAGATAGAGCTTCCGTTTATACACAAGTTAAAACACAAACAATAAAATAAGGTATTACGTTACATCCTGTATTCTGTTATCTAACCATCTATTGTATACATGTATTCAATAAACAAGATATGAACAAGAGTTGTAACAAACAAAACTAATCTCTCACGAAATAGTTCATTTTCTAAAGTATATTAACTTTCTTGACGACCTTCCTCAATAAATATTTTGTACCTATGCAGCGGCCTTTGCGGTTTCTCTTTCTTCTCATTTTATTCTCTCGTTTGCTCCCAAGTAGATACACCCTGAAAACCATTGATTGAGTTAATTTGATTAATTACCGTACTTCAGCCCATGAACTGTCACGCCTGCACGAAGTATTTAAGATAATCTTAAATTTTTAGATCAAATATATTACGATCGTTTATGAAACTCAACCAGAACCATGCGTGTATGGCCTCAACGGAATCCTTACCGTTGAAATCCTCAGCTGAAGGTCAACACAGTAACCTTGAATTTTATTTCAAAGTAGGTGTATCCACCTTAAAGCCGTTAAAAGTGCAGTATGCTCCATACTCATACTGCAATACTGCTCATAGGTGCTCATAATAAGTGCATTTGTTTATGTGCAACTCATGCTCGCTGGAGCATAAACTAACAACCCAGACTCATTACTAAAAGTGATTTATGTTTTTTTGTAGAGATGTTGGCAGAGGATTAAAAATAAAAGTGCATATTGGTTTTGTGATCAAACGTGATAAGTTAATATGAAAAGTCGTTTTGTTATCCAATCAGGGGCGGATTTAGGCATGGGCTAAGGGGGCTGAAGCCCCCCCTGTCGTTGCCAAAAAATACATTACGTTAAATGG
>JAQFZW010001091.1:0-33582 GCA_034687055.1 Heteromurus nitidus
ATATGGTTTAGCTTACGTTTTTCTTTACTTATGTAACTAACAAAACAACAGTTAACATTAATCAAGCGATTAACATAAAACGAGGTCCATTATAAGTTACCAGCTTTTATTCTTTTCCAGTGAGTTTTACTCACGCTATACTACGCATATTATCATCATGACCCAATTATTTTGACCACTATGCTTGATGGTTTAGTAAAAGTAGTTGTGTGGAGGCAGCACACATCTATTCATGTAAACTATGCAGTTTTTGTGTATGGAGATGTGTGTGTGTGTATGTAACTTGAAACTTAACTCTTTCTGGTTCGTTCAACTTTGTGCGAATATGGGCTGCTTTAACACTTGTTTTTAGAAAACTTTTTGTTTCCTTTTGTCTCTCAAGCGGAACTCCTCGTGCATATCCCACTGCCTGTCTGTCTGTGGGATAATATATGTACATGCTATCGTTGAATTCGTAAAAAGAAGACTTTCCCTCTCTCAACCTTTTAAAACACATTTCAAACATTATGAGGGTCTGGTCTGAGTATATTGATCGTGTCCCGTTTATTTATGGTCGTTATAAATAATAAAAGAGACTTTCTGGGTGAGTACAAGCGTGTAGCCATACAACTTTAAAGGGAAGAGGGAGCGAAAAGTATGACGTTATAGAGCACAGTTTTAGAGTTTGGTAAACTATTTAAGCCTTCTCTTTCACTCTTGCAGCTGCATTTGTTTGGGCGTGTTCCTGACACTCGAGGTGACACGTGGCATTAAGACGTAAAAAGCAACAAGGGTGACCTTGTCTTTTGTTTTTAGAATGCTAATAGTTCCGTGTAAATTTCATGACTGGATATTTCGAGGTGTTGATGACACCCACATGCAAATGAAAGCTAGTTACTGTATTACTACATCTCAATCAACATAAGGAGGCTATCACCTTCATCAAATTCTCGGTAGTCATCTTTTCTTCTATTTTTAGTGAGGTTTGACTGTCAAAAACACTCCAGTGGAAGGAGATCAAATTTTAACAAACGTGGTTTCATTTTACATAATGCTTCCTGTTCCTGTGGATTTGATCTTTCCATAGTTCCTTGGAAAAGCACGTATATTAGATCATACGATCTCATATCCTGATCCTCACACGGATCAGGTTGATCCACATTTCAACTAAAAACTTCCGCAATTACCACTTTTATCAATGCCATTCCCAGTTTGATTGTCTGCGTGCTGCTTTCTTGGAATCAATCGAAAGTTTGTTAAAATTGAATATGAAGAAAATTGAATAGGAATTTGGGCAAAAGTAAATCTCCAGAGGAGCACATGCATGCATAATTTTTGTAAGGAAACTGGATGAACATGCACTTATACTCCTTTTTCACACAACTTTCTCAAAATGGTTATATTTTTAGAATTGCTTTTAAAAGTGCTCATGCATACTTTTCTTCGTACTAATAATCCTTCCAATTTCCAGTGCTCTGGCACTGGAAACTCGTCGTAATTAGAGCAGAAGATAAGAAATGTAAAGGATATATTATTCGTTTGTATTAGACGAGAGATTGTTCATTTAGCCTATATGGCACAGATATTTTTCCCACGAGGAGATTTGCCCACTTTCTACTTCACTTAATCCAGCTAAGATTTTGTCAATGAGTAACTGATAATTATGCCGCTGCTAACGACATGGAAATCTTCTAATCGTTATGTAATCCGTCAGGATGGGATGCATTAAGAAAGCGCGTGCTCCTTGAAAGCATAAAAGATTTGGTAGTTTACGTCGAAGGATTTCATGTCAATGCAAATTCTTAAAAGGGGTTTGCAGAAGTTCCGAAATGGATATAAAATATATCCAAAGAATAAAATTGTCGATACTTCCGCCCGACCCACGTTTTCAAAGAACCAGGAGAAATACGAACACGAACATACATATCTCATTACATATATCTTATTTCACGAACCAGCACACCCACAGAGCATGAAGGCGGCACTTCCTTTGTGATTTTTCTGATACAATAAGTCGTGATGATTTCTAATAAAAACTCTCTCGAATATTTGAGCTTTGTATTCCAGTTAACGTCAACTGCCTCCTTCCAGTTCACAATTCCGGGATTGCTAACGCTAACCCAAAATCATATTTTTTATATTTAACTTCGTGAATACATTTTGGACTCTGATATTAGCCCCTGATACGAGTAGTCCTTGTCTAATATTGAATAACATCAAACGAACATCAAGACAAGATTATACTACAAGCGCTCTCCGAACAGAAGAGGTTTAATTAGTTTCCTAGAGTCATGTTGAGAAAACCGATACGCATGTAATGACTAATACATGAGCGCACATACTTGTTCGATTCAAGCTCATGAAAACGTGATGAAACATAACAAGTGTATGCCCTCTCCGACTCTCTCTCTCTCCCCCCAATCGCATTCATACACTTGTGCTTGCGGTATCGGTCTGCATGAATGAATGCATTCTTCATTTTTCACAAATCAGACCTATCAATCTTATCTAAAAGAGGATGAAATTGGAAACTTAATATTAAACCTGCCAAAAGGGAATCCGTCCACGCAATTTTGTTCATATCTGATTTTTAGAGAAAAAGAAGAGAAAAATATTCATCAAACTTGTGAAAGCACCCTCTTTTTCTCCTTTTCATCGCTCTTCTTATTGCTTATCAAAACGTTGGTGGTTAGATACTCTGCTCACTCACTCACACAAAATGTTATTATTCCCAAAAACATGAAGAATTTGGTCCCAAAAAATAATATTGAGCGAGGAAAGCTTCCATCCAACATTTTTATTTTTTCTACAGAAAAAAAACTCGAGTATATATATTTTTTCTACGCATTGTCTGCACGCAGTGTATCTCACTTGGCATTGTGAAGTGTCTATTGTGTCAAGTGGTGTATTATAATGTGTGTATTCTTATAAATAATGTGAACACAAATGTAATTTTCAGTTTTTGTCATTATCACATTGTTGCTTCCTCTCCTCTCCTCTTCCTATTATGCTACAGCGACGAGAGAAAAAGAAGAGTGTGGAGCGAGTCTTTTTTTGAATGAATGGCATCGGCGAAAAAAGATGACAATCTCTTTATACTTCACACACAGCAACACAATCTCTTTTTCGGGTCTATCTTTATTTGCTTCTCTCTCTCTCTGTTGTTCATCGTCATCATGTCTTTTTCGTGAGTGGTGTACAAGAAGTAATCATATTATTACCAAGATGTCAGACATCCTATATATTTATGTCGCGCTTTTTTATGTTTCTGATGATTACACTGCCTATTGTGTCATGTCATCATCATCATCAGACAATCTTCTTCTGTTTCCTCAATCTTGCCATTCTTTATTCTTTTGCCTTCTTTTAAGCTTCACCACACCACGGTAGATAAGGTTTGTATGCCTAACATAACTCCTCAGAATAATCTTCTTCTTTGTATTTATTTTTAGTATCAAGATATGTGTACTATATGTACGTTTTGCTTCAAGCCAAGTCAAGCAAGTCTTAAAGGAAAAAACATCCTTGTGGAAAAGTATACAAACATGCGTGGGCAGATATAAAATGAGGTCTAGGACTAGGCCCACGTAAATACCAAAAATGTCATGTTTTCATGCAGAAAATTAAGTCTGTTGCTGGTGGTCAGAGTAGGTTACTTTCCGGTTTCTTTCCCTAATGGTGATATGGGTACTTAGAAAGTTTATTTTTTACCTGAATCGCATGGATTTACTTTGAGGAATGAATGGAGCAGGTATTTAATATGGACTTTGGCTTCGTTTGGCGAAATAAAAATAAGCTTCCTCTCTCCCCCTGCATGATTCCCATCATGGTCTCGTGAGTCTGCTGACGGGGAAAGATTATTCCTTTCGTTTGTGCCATGGTGGAAAAAGCCTATACCTTTTGAGGACATTTCCGTATTTTCATTCCATTATGAAACGTAGTAATACTCGCTCGATTCCACTTTCCCCAGAGGATATATATTGTGTAGAGTAGTGTTCTGTGTAGGTTTTTTTTGTTCATGGATCGTGATTCTCTTTACCTCAATCTCTACCTGAACCGCTTAGTGACTAGGCTACCCTCGACATATTTCCCTGATAAAAAAGAACCTTACACAGCATAAAGCCTTTTACTTACCAATTCTAGGTAAACAAGTCGATGAGAGAGTATAAAAAATGAAAAAAGTCCTCCTTTCAAGGGCGAAACTTTTTTTTTGTGAAATTGCGGCGAGCTCAGTATTCCATTCAGTTGAGATAAGAGAAAGAGCGATAGGAGCTAAATCAACAAAAAATCAAGAGTTCACAGTAGAAATTTCTATGCATGAACTAGTCTGGATCATTGTAGAACAGAGAGAGCTTTTTGGATACAGTAAACTACATCGGTTTACATAGAAGAACGCATTAGCTCCGTAGCCGTCTTCCAGTATTTCCTCACGTCTCCAGGTCCTTGTGTGCAATCTATGAACGAATGTAAACAACAACGTCTGTGTACAAAAGTACATGGATATATCATGTATGTATATATGTGGTACATGTTTGAAAGTCAAGGTTTTCTATATCGTGGAAAAAGAAAAGCCTTTAAAATTATGTCGAATGGGTAAGCTGGAAAAAGTAATACATAAACTTGCCAACCAACCTCCACCGGGAATTTTTGTGACTGATACCAGAGAAAAAAATTTACCCGTCTGGAACACACTCGCAGTCAATATGTGTAATGCACGTTTCCCCCTTGATTCTTCATTTATCAGTCTGTGTTTTCCCTGGTTTTTGTGGATACGAACTGTGTGCGACTGTGTGTGTGTGCGCACCAGGAAATTGTATTAAATCCCACACCGTATGCATGCCAGATAAGAAAGTTTACATGCATATAGACAGCTTAAATTGGTAACCTTTTAATGCCAGCCTTTGGCGAGGACACACGCACTCTTGAAAAAAAGATGTGCTGCTTGTTTTTGTCAAAGAGCAGAGGAGTAAAAGCAAATGTCCATACATGCGCGATTAAAAGTGTATCTATACAGTATTATGCTTTAGCATAAGGTCTGCTAGCTGCATGAGTGATCTTGGTTGAAAAAAGTGTTTGGATTTCGGATTGACATTGAGTAAACTGGATAATTATCTTAACAAGAGGAGTAACCTGTGTGTATATGCATATATTTGAGTGAGGCTCTATGAAGTAATTCCATCAGTTAACTTGTGTAGGACTACAGGCCTAGGCTAGGACCTTATCTTTGCTCTACGGCCGAGCGGATTTTAATATTCAACTTCACATCGAGAGTAGAGAATGATGCAGATGAATGAATATGAAGTGAAATCGAAATGATTTTTTGTGTAAAGTGGTTTCGGTGGTGGATTGCGATTACACACACACACAGAGAGAGAGATAGAGAGACAGTGGCGATGTTGTGCATTCATGCAACTGCACAAAATGTTGAAACCCGACGAGACGACATATGTACTCCTACAATCTTGTTCGCTGCAAAGCAGTGCAAAATAAGTGGAGAGAAGATGGATGGATGAATGGATAAAGCTTTAAATATGCGCTTTTCTCTCTCTCTCCCTGTGTGTAATTCCTTTGGAAAATGTGCATTGGGAGGGATATGATATGTGTGCTTGGAATACTTCATTGCAATCGGCTGAAAGTACAAATGACAAAGTACTTTGTGTCTAGCACGCAGAGAGAGAGAGAGAGAGAGAGTAAACCCTCAACAATTTTCTATGTTCATACAAGATATATACGGTGAATGTTTAAAATATATATTCGTTTTGAAACGCAACTCACGCTTTTATCATCATCATCGTGATGAGGTTCAAAATCAGATAGTCGGTTACTTTACCAAGTAATAAGTCTCAGTCAGTGGCAACTTTGATTTCCTCTCATCATCCTCCTCATCTTCATGATCATCATTAGGTCGATCACGCTCATGTCACATTTTACTCATTCAGAGTCACACCACCGTCAAATCTCTACCGCACGAGTCTGTCCTTGTTTCACTTATTGTTTGAAATGTACAAACTGAAAATCTAATGCAATAGTATAAAAAGCTTATACATATATACTCTTTAGATTTGTGGGAGCTCATGAATAACTTTATTGGACTTAACTTGTTCACAAAATAAGAATGTGTGTATGAACATATATACATTCGTATATAATTACGCCAGAAAACGTAACACATTTTGGCATTTCTTGCGCTTTCCTTCACAAAAGGAGTATGGATGAAGGTACTAATAATTCAGGAAAAAACAATGAATAAAGTGGTTTCTGGCTTTTGTGGCGGTGCCTGGATTGGAGTGGATGGATATTTGATAGGAGATATCTGATTCCGATTCCACACAACTGTGTGATATGCGAGTAATTCAGCGACAGCAGCACAAAAGTTTCTCATTCAACCCTACTCGTCCTGCTCTAGTCTAGGTGGGTTTAGAGTGGATGTGATTGTCGTAAAATATTGTAGCAGTATTCCTAAGTACGATTCCATTTTCCCACAAAATTACGTTTCGCAGTTGTGCGGCAGCTGCACATTTTCTCTTTTTTCTCCCTTTTAACTTCTCCAATGCAATGCGCCTAAAACTGCTTCTCTCCTCTTTGCTTACTCACAGTCAATTATGGCTTATCAACAGAGAGAGATATTTTGTGTGATTCTCTCTAGTTTTTGGCAGAAAATCGTGATGTAGATGAGCTTAGTTTTCGAGTAATTCACGAAATGTGACCAAAAAGTTTTGTACGATTGTCATTGCTGTTGTTAAAAGATTATATTGCGTGGCATTGAATGGCTTTTGTCAGCCACCCTCTCTCACTCTTCACAGAGTTTGCAGGGCGTCGTGGGAATTCTCTCTCTTTTCAGCTCGTGTGTGATGCGAATCAGTTGAGAGTCGCGGAGAGGAGAGAGGAAGGAAGGGAACGGTGAAGAGATGGCTGAAAATTTGGAGAGAGAGTGTAATTTTTGGTTTATTGCTGTTGCACAAACTAACGAGGAGGAGCCAATAAAACTGGAATAAAAATTGGAAACAATATAGTTGATGTAATCGGTTCATTGTCAACTTGAATTCTGATGATAAAATACAGAAACCAAAAATAAAAGGACCAACGACTTCTGATAGGTTTGGTTTGTAGCATAAACTTAGCTGGAGCTTGGATAGATTTTGGAATCAAGAGAAGGATGCAATATTCTCATCGAAGTTTAGAAGTGAAGAGATATTTATGCACTATCCACTTCCAGCGCGCATCTTTCTTCGCATGTCCCATGTTATCTCTCACAAACCCCGCAATCCGTGGCACGTGTCTGCTTTCTGCAAAAAAAACTGTTGTTTTTCAAAATCTGGATAAACAAAGCTTCATATTTCTACCTTTTCTGGCTCCAAAAACAGTTCAGCAGGTGCCACACCGGGAGCTCAAAACATGAGGCATCGATGAAGGATAGCATAAACAGAAGACATTGGTTATTTTTAAAACTCTCCCCAATCACAACCGCTTCTTTATTCAAACATATTATCCCCGTGTTAATCAACTCATTTTTTAAGGAAGTGAAAATAAACATGGGGAGAAGTCTGATGCGAAAATTTACACAAAATGTCAAACAAATCTCTTCCAGTGCACATAAACATTTACATTTCAGCGACGCTTGGTAAGCAAACAAATCCCTTTGGATGAGAATATTAAGATGAGACGAAATTTTTTTAATGAAGTTGGTGATTAGGAAGCAGTAGGTGGCAACCTCCTGCTGAATCTTGTATATTTCGAAGGAATTTCGTAATGAGTGACAATTATCATTTGAATTGATGAGGGATTAATTAATCATAGAAAATGCATGAGCTAATTTACACACCATCATATAATTAACGTGCGAGTGTCACTGCAGAAAATAAAAATATAAAAGGGGATGGGGATTGGATGCCTCATGATTAGAACGCATACCTTCACTTTTGCTTCAGTGTATGGCAATCACTTTGACACGCTACTTGATTCCATCTCTCTCATTAAAGATGAAACTAGTTTATAGAGCTTGGGTTGGGGTAACAAATTATTTGCTTACACGGGAAACCAAAATGAATAGCGCAGTACTCGCTTCTCTCGCCTACACAATAATATCGAATAACTGTTTCAAAGTGTACAAGTACAGAAAGCAATCAATCAATTCTAAAAATCTGTGAAAATCCAGAGGGGGTTCTCTTGTGTGTTTACGATAAAGACAGAACTCTGTGTGTACTTTCAGGGTAGTCGTATGTGAATTGGAGGTAAAGAGTGAATGGGAAAGAACAAGCTTTATGATGTGCAAACGTAAAATAAGACGAATTGCTTTTGCTCCCTAGAGTGCTAATTCAAGTCCAATACATCACGACAGGGAGGCTGCGTTAGAGAGATATATGCACACCAGAAATAACACAAAACACAATGCACAATGAACGTAGTAACACAATGTACATATCTGTAAGTGAACTATTCTCTTAAATGTACATTATAATGTTCTCTCCATCTCCTTCCATTTGGATCTATGTATATCTGTGCCAATGTAGAGCCATTTTTTCCAAACTAAAATTCATGAATATTCATCACTGCCAATCAACGCCTTTTCTAGTTCATACTTTGCTCAATGCTCATCTTATGGGCGACGATATACAAACTGTCTCCTTTATTAGGCAACAAAAATTAGTTTCGTGTGATTTTGAACATTAATGGAATCTTGCAACTTGTAACTTAAAAGAACCTTACACATGACGGTGTTAATGGATTGATAAATGGGAAAAGTTGAATTTTCATTAGGTTGAGTGGGTGGAATTAGAGGCACACTTTTTATTCATACAGTCTCCCTCTTCAAGTTCAAAGTTATTAATTCACTTCTAATGGATTCGATTCCATGATTTATTAGGTTGTGTTGTGTATTGTGTATCAAACTTCATACAAATATATCCGAAGTGAGTCATCATTGAGGTGAGGAGCATCATTAATGACAATAATTTCTTGGGATGTACATTTTGGAAAACATTTACCGGTGTTCCTGTATCGCCAAAACAAAGTTGAGAATTTTTTGAAGGAAAAGCTATTAGTCACCCGTCATACCTCCGTTTTTTAAAAGTGTTGACACACAGCTGCGCAATGGACAATGCAAGATAACAATGGAAAACCACATGGTATGACGTCTCATTCTCGTCTGCCCTTCTCCCGCTACTAAAAATTTTCAATCTAACAACGACCGCACTGCTTTCGTCATCGTTTAATTTATCGGCCAAATTTGTATTGTGTTTTCTTTGGAATTCATTTGGGATGTAGATGGAAGTGGTGTGCATCAAGCAAAGTGGTAACTTATCTAGCGATTCCGACGTCATCCTGGCAGTTCATCACTATCACCACTTGATGTAGCAAATGCATTCTCGAAGCAGGGAAGATGAATGGGGAATGGCATGCTAATGTACAAGGTATAATGCCCGGAGCGTGAAATGAATGAGAGTTTTCGGTACATTTTTTGGGGTGCATATAAATATAAACTAACAGAGTGGAGAAGTACATTTATTCCTCAAACTTTAAGAGAGGAAAAAAAACTAGCAACAGTGTGTCATCTAGACTGGTAGAGTAGATAAAAACGTCCATGTACACACCGAATATAGTACACAGATTGAGGAACATGCTGGAATGCTGGAATAAGAACCCTTGAAAGCAAGGAGCATGAACATAACAAATGTTTTTTTAGAAAAAAATGTACAAAAATAGACATTATTTTTTTCTATCCGAGAGTGACTTATCCAAAGCAAGCTCAAGGGAAGACGAAGAAGAAGGAAAAGATAAAAGGAGAGCGGCGAAGTAAATATATGAGCTGTTGTGGATTGAGTCGATGAAGATATGGGAATACAAATGTGTGCCGATTTGTTTGTGTCCCTTTTATGTCTCCTCATTCCCATTAGCTTCGGTTTTTATTACTGCCTTACTCACTACTTAACAAGAAGAAAAAAAATATCGAAATATATGTAAGGAAAATTCTCTGTATTTTTTCCGTGGGTTTGCGTGTTCTTATTATTTTTTCTTCTTTCTGCTGCTGCGAGGTTGAAAGTTATTAGAACTGTGCGGCAAAGTAAAGAGCGTGGTGCCTTTTGTGTAGGCACCTTCATTTACTTCAGTTATGCAGGCAGGGGAAAGAGTGCCTTTCGCTTCTCGTTACTTTTGCTTCACATTTCATTTCATGTCTGTCAGTCGACATTGATACGATATGAAGGCGAAAGCAGCAAGCGGTGGAAGGAAAAGAGGAAAAAATTGGAAAGCGAAAAGCAAAGTACATAAGTAATGTGCTCTCTCTCTCTTTTCTTTACCCATCGGAATCTCAGTTTTTTTTTCTTTTGTGATGGGATGTGGGTGGTTCCGGAGATTATCAGCTTTGGTAGACAGGCGAGCCTTTGAGTTGAAGTGGTTTTTGTAGAGAAGATGAAAAATGAAAGTTGAGTCTTGGAGAGTTTGCACGCATTACAAATGTCGTGTACACACATACACACACTCACTCCCGTATAATGTGTACACGCAAACCTCTACACATAGTACTCCTTGCGTGGGCACCCGCTTAACCGCATATCTATAATCCGACATGTTTTGAAATAAACCAAAGGAGACAGATAGAAGAAAATATTTCTCGCTTGATAATTTTGGAGATAGTGTCAAAAAGTGCAATTTGTCTGAATCTAGTGGCGCTGATGCGTATTGGCGGTACCGATTGGGATTCTTTCATTTTGTGACGACCGAAGAGTGTTTTTGATTAATTATACTTGCTCTTGTCTCGAATATAAGTAGCATTTATTCTGCTCTCTTGATTTAGGTGGATTTAGGTTCATTCATAATGAGCGCTTGTATGGTGCCTTTTATGGTGACATAATTTGTGCTCTGATCGTGAGTTTTGCAATTTAATTTGTTCATCATCTTCATAATCAATTTAGATTTGGATACATGTTGCTCCAACAAGAAATCACAAACGTAAATATAAATCTGAATTCAAACTGGAACACCTTAGCTATAATTTATTTTAAAATGGCGTTCAAACTTTACACAATTCTCTATTTGACGATTTTGAAAGGAATTTCCTTTGGTGTTCTTTCTTTACATTTTTCTTGACTTGAATTGAGATTCGAAAAAGGAGAGAGTAGAATTGAACACTTGAATAGGTAGGCAGATGATTAGAAACGGGTGGTTTTATAAAACCTACACTATGCTTTTGTATTCCACTAAATTATGACAGATGCATTGTTCGTGCAATAGTGCCGATTTCGACATGGTATTCAAATTATTTGCTTTACTTTAACAAGTATTCTCATTTTCACTTACTTGAAAGGAAATAGGTAAATTCTAAATTGACGTTTGCAAAAAAGAAACAATTTTTTGGATCTGCTTTGGTTTAAGATCTGATGTTGAGAAAAAGACAAGTGTATCTTACAGGTTCTACATTAACAAGTATAGAATGAATGGAATAAAGCAAAAGCTCTGTAGCTATATGCTGCGCTCCACTCACGTCACAGTGAGACTCTGAAACCATGAGTAAGTGTTGGCACATCTCACATGGAGCTCAGGTTAATTGGAAAACTTTCTAGAAAAAAAACTTCCCATTCTTGAAAGCTTTTGTTCTATGCTAATTTTGCCTCATTTTTCCTCTTTTTGTCTTGTTGGCTTCATGCAATATTAAGACGGAATGAATGGATGTCACTTCGTCACAAGAAGACTAGAAAACCCTTAGTTTTTATAGTCTCACTATAAAAAGCCTTTTATATACTTGTATAAAAGCGGATTTGTTTTCTTGTGATAAGTATGACATTTGGTAATTAGCCCTATTCAGTATTCTGAATGTATTTTTTTCTTTCAATTCAGCTTAAAAGTTTTTTATTCTTCTTATTTTTGTTCTCCTCGCTATCTGAAGTAATTCTAGGAATTTGCATGCACACTGGTCTGGTCTGGTTAGCTTTGGTAAGTCACCGTGTGGAGTAGTAGAGGGTTTTTTTAGCTGCAACCTTATATCTGCGTCGGTTGTATAATCCTTTCTTTTTCTCCTACATTTTTTTTGTCGTGCGTAAGTAAGCATACATGAAAAAAGTAAACCTTGTTATTTTCACATGAAAATTTAATACTAAAAATGGAGACATGTGTGTGTTGCTCTTCCCATGATGATGATGATACCATACTGGCCTATAAGCTTTGTCCAACACTGTCGCCGGCTCATTCCAAAAGCTACACTTACTAATGATGAGAATGACACAAAAAATATACTATTGACACACAAATGCTGATATAATACGCACAGTTCTGTCAAGGCCCCTAAAGAATACTATGATATATCACATAAAACCGGAGTTTGTTGTCACTCAAACGTCCTAGGGTCCGCTTGTAATTGGATCTCATACTATAAATATCTTTAATATGACGAGAATGACGCAATCCTCATGTCATAGTTAAGTGTTTGTTTATGCGTCCTCCATCTATTCTGCTTTCACTTTTTTCATGTCGGCTAAATAAAAAATTGAAAGGAAGAACTATGCTCACTATTTACCTTTTTTCTCCCCACAATTATTCCTTCTGTAAATACAAGCTTAATGGGCACCACACAGAGACTTTAAAAGGTTTCTTGGAATAAAGCTGTGTTGGCATGCGAAAAGAATATGAAGTATTGCTATTCATGCCACGTTGGGTGAACGCACTATATTCTCCCTCCGGATTAAAAAAAAACTATTTTCCTCTCAAAGTTCACGTGTGCAACCGATGCGTATCAGAAAAGGAAACCGTGATGCGATGTAATTCGCATTGAAGATAAAATGTTAAAAAGAGATAGCCATTTAAAAAGTTTTCAACTTGACTGTTAGAAGCATTCATAGAAGAGTTCCTGCATGCACAATATGCGTGTATAGTGGATATAGTGGATGTTGGGGTTAATTTTGTTCCGGAGTGTGCTCTTACAAGTAGTGGCACTGTACATTATATTCGTGGAGTCTTTCCTTATCGACACATATTTTGTACAGGTGCTCGTCGTCTAATGTGTTTCAATAGAAGCGTCATCAAATGCTCGTAGGGATGAACTTTTTCCATGAGAAGCGTGACATGGACAAAGCATCTGTTTCCTGCGAGCAACCTGTAAACATTTTTTTTGTTCAGACAAGAGACTCTTCAACTTCAATATGTGTATACTCTGATTTCGTGCACGAGTGTGCCACACTCCTTATGGATACTTAAAACACATTTTCTTTGGATTCAGAATATGGAACTTTCAACCTTCTTCAACTTTTAAAGAGGATACGGCCAAGGTTATCTCATGTATTATCTGTTCCGTCATCAGAGAAAACTCATGTACATTTATAGCCCATTAATAATGAAGAGATGATGGTGGAAGGGCAGCTGCTGGTTTGGTTTTGCACAGAAAAGGAAGCTCCAATTTCTCTACTATCTTCTACAACTAGTGCCGTACATGCATTTTTCTCTCGCTCTCCCCCTCTGGCAAGATAAGGCAACGATGCATATATGCTAACAGATACAACTTTGTTGTATAGTCTGGAACCTGTCTCCACTCCTCTTCGGTCTGTCGTAGAATAACCGGAAAAAACAAGCAGACACACTTGAACTAGTGGATAAAAATACTGTGTAGTTCCTTCCAGGTTTAAATAGTTCACACAACTGTGAAGTTCACTGAGAGAAGAAAAAAAGTTGTAGACCGGTGGGTCCCGTTCCCGTCCTCGAGTGAACTTTATGAGTGCATGATGATGGTAATGATGAGGATTCTATTACAATTTGAAAATTAAGGCAGAGCCACATTCCAACTTTCATGGCACTACCAATGAACACATTTTGTTTGGGAACGGAGGGTTCATGTGGATGGGGGATATATTCAGTCGGTTTTGGTGCATAAAAGCATGTTGTCGTTGGTTGTTCATACTAAAAAAGGTACACAGGATGCATAACGCAAGTCGTCAGGGCAAGGTTTTGATCTCACCACATTCATTATTCATAATGAGCAGATGAGACGTTTCTCTCTCGTCTCCTCCTCCAACAACATGGGTAATTCAATGGAGCTCTCTTTCGCGGAATTGGTAACGAGATGAAGATGCAATGCAGTGTGCATGCATTACGAGAAAAACCTTCTTCGGTTTGGGAAATTGTATGAAAATTGAGAACAATAGAGAAAACCTTCCTCATCCCCCAGTATGCTGGATCAAATGGACATGGTGATTATATCGAATAAACGATGCATGTTTCTATGAATCTAGAGTCTATCATCTAGTTAATAGGGAAATAACCTATGCTAAAAAAACAATGCTATCCTGTTCTGATATAAGATTATGCATTCTGCATTTGTATCACTTGAGTCACGTTCACGTTGACCTTACAGTTATCCAAACAAAGCAAGATAATCTTCAACTACCTAATCACTTCACAATTCTCACGTTTCTTCATACTCTCGAAGCAACGAATGCGTTCTACCTAAATATCACAAATGCATATGTGACATTGTTATATTGACAATATTCGGCGTTCAACACATTCCTATTCAATTTTGACTAATCCTCGCGAAAAATTCCAAGGCATTTCCCAGTATTATATTTTTGTGTGTACACACAAGGAAATAATATGCATATTGCGGATGTGCTTTTCTCTGTTCATGTTTTCAAATACTTTTCCTCAAGCTTTTAAAAAGGCGGAACATGTACCTTCTGCTTTTTTGTTATTATGCAATGCGGATCAGCATCCATGTACGAGAACGTGTTTTGCATGATTCAAAGGATTTTCGCTTTTTTACAAACTCCAGTTTTGCCTTCCTTCTCTTTCTCTCTTTCTCTCTCTCCAAAGTACTTTGGATGGAGCTGAGAGCTCTGTGAGCAGAGTGGAACTACACAACTTTGTGTAGAATTACAAGAGGAGAATCGGAAGGCGCAAATATGAGATGAAAGGGCTCCTTTTCTCAAAGTTACTACAAACATTCATAATATATGTGTGTAAAGCATAAAAAAGCAAAAAGGAGAGAAAAAGAGGAAGAGAATAAGATGGGAAAAACTACTGTAACTTGAAATACTTTTACATAATACCATCCCGTTTCCCTTGTATGCCTGTGTGGGCATATTATTCGTGTAAGCAGAAACACGGAAGTGGTTGCTTGCTTTATACTTTTACGAAACTACTCCATCGCATAGCTGCCACAGAGTGATACACATTTTCCACTCTTCTTTTTTTCTGTAACAAAGAGAAAAAGTCAAGGAAAAAGCTGAGCTCTCTCTTTCTCTCCCTGCTCTGTTATGAATATATGTGTACTACGTGTGGGTATGCAAAAAAAAGATGTGTAGATCAAATAAAATAACCTGGAATTACTGACTAGGTTTCACCGTCTTTCTTTCTTCTCTTCTCGTTCTCTACCATATTTTCCTTCTGATGCAAACATTGTCGACGACAAGGTAAAAAAGAAGGAAGTGATAGAAAGAGAGGGAGAACAGAGAGAAAAGGAATGAAAGAGTTTTCTGCTTTAACGCATCACCTTCAATTTCCTATTTTCTTTTCACTCTCGTATTTACACAGACGGCTTTCGACATTGTGTGCATATAAGTATATGCTACATCTGGAGAAAGCTTTTCTCCAGTAGGCCTTTTTCTGTGTCGTGTATCCCACTTCCGTTTACATACCGCAGCAGCATTCATATTGATGATGTGTTATAGTATGGCATTTCAGTTTCATTCACAGCTTTTGGTTTTTAAGCATGCCGTATGATGTCTCGTTAGAATGTATTTGTTATGTTATGACTTTCGACTCTTTCTTGGATTGGAAATTCCGCGAAGTAATCACACAAAATATTTTTTGCATTGTTGAAAATAAATACGTTGTTGCATTAGACGCGAAGGAGGGAGAGAAATACACGCTCGCTATTGATTAATGTTTGGTGAGCTTTCTTCCCCAAAATTTATATGCTTCGCTTGCGAAGCTAAGAAAAGAAAGTGAGATCGCGCTCACACCGCACATTAGAGTCAACAGCTTAGTCCACTCTTAGCAGGAGCAGCTGTTGTCTCCGAGTAAAGAAACAAAGTATCACCGAGGTTGATCTTTTAAGAATATTAATGATCCTGTCATCTGAGTCTAAGACGCGAAACCTTAAAAGATCAGAACTCGACGATAATCTTGATCTAGTCATGCTACACACCCTGGACGCAGACCCTTTTGCTTGCTGGATTTTGTAGGCGAGGTGTGTGCCACCTGGCTCGTGACGTGTAATATGTAAAGTACCTACACTACGTATAGCAGCGATAGGGAAAGCTTTTTCGTATAAATTTTCTCCAGCTAAATGCTCCTGGTCATATATATCCTCACTAACATTATATATTTTCTCAGTGCAAGCACAAACTCAGCAACTCGTAGTAAATTAATCACAGCTAATATCTGTGTGCCACAAGGTTGAGATTTTTTTTGGAGAGCCGTAATGTATGCTGGGTTTTTATCAGAGGCGCGTCTACCTTCCTAATAAATAATGGGGAGCGTGCTGGTGGCTAGACGGTTTTCACACTGATTAAATTCATGCAAACGGATGTCTGCATGAAGGTCTATTTCACACACACGCCTGCAGTAGTAGTATGTATATGTACCTGATGGATGGTGAAAGCAAAAAGGGAAAGCCGAGAGTTCCTTTTTTACTATATAGAATTCGATTTGGTTAGGTCTATATCAACTCATCCACTTTTTTGGGGGCGACAACGACCCACGACAAACAAATCTTGAAATATTATATCTAAGAAATTGATCTACAAGGGGGAAAACCAAGCACCGAGTTACAAACCTCATAATCATCATGTACTTTACAAAACTAGCGTCTATTATCTGAATTATTCTGTTCAAAACTTCCCACTTGGTGTAAAAGGCTTCTACTCTACTCGATATATTGACTTGTTTTTAGAAATGGGGAAAAGTATATGAATGTGTGTAAAACGATAATAATAATAATATCCAGAGCTCTCCTACACGTTTTATTATTTTCCTCCGGCAGACAAAACGGAGGAGAGGTATAATAAATTCAAATTTTCAACATGTAACATGGCTTCCACCATGTCAGCAACGGTGCTACAATGCACATATAGGATTCACGTTGGTGGTGGTGTAATAAAACCGTTACTAAATTCGTATTATTGTAAGAGCACAGGTTCACATGTAATTAAAACAGTGCCGTTTTACCACATATCCTTCCCATTCTACACTCAACTTATATTGTTCTTGGATGGAGATATGGAGACAAAAACTCGCTCAGGGTGGAAGTATATGGAAGCCGTTTTTTTTGTTTAGAAATGGTGGAGCAGACGATAGGATAAGTATGAGGAGTGAAGCATGATAGCAAGAAATTAAGCTCACTTCATCCAATAAATCCAATTTTAAGCGAATGCTACTCCGGAGCTGCATATAATATTGTTCTAATGGACGTATCATATATGTGAATTCACAGCTTGTATCTGATAATAATAATAGCCATAATATTTTATACCACCAACACGGGTGCACAAGCACTGGAAATAAATGAGGTTTCATTTGAAAAGATATGAAATGACTATGACTAGTAGACTGCATATAGATATGAATATAAATTAGTGTATATTCTTATGTATTCGTTTTTCATATATGTTTAACAACAACTCGTTTTTATTACGATTTTACAAACATAGTTGAGTGACGAGAAAGGGCTGTTATTATATGCACACGAATGTGCAGTGTTCCACATATCCCATGGCTTTTTTTACAGCTGAGGAAATGAATGTATGTATGTACGTATGTGTGTGGGGAAGTATTAAACAAGCATTATAATCTGGAAGGGATACATTTTCAGGGAATTCGATGCATAATAATTATATTATACCTTCCTCTCGTGTTTGCTGCACACATGTTTAGATTGGAGCGTGGCGTGCGCTATGAATGAGTATGCTGCTGCTGCGTGGCATGTAAAAGTTAAGAGAAGAGCCCACTTAAGCGATATAAGAATGAGGAAATAATGGTTGAAATCACATGGAAATTTGGTTATAACTGAAATGGGAGGAATGCATGCAATCGTCGCTGGAAAGTGAGAGAGAGAGAAAGGAGAGAAAGAACTCAACTTATGAAAATAAGTATACTCTTCACCTTTCAATGAATCAACGCGAGGGGAAGGTTACTTTCAAGTCGTTTTCTAAATAAATATATGGGCTTTTGAAGGAAAGGTGTTTGGCGTAAATATTGCACTTTGTGTAATTTGATAAAGCGACGGCGATTGCACAAACATGGTCAACTCAAAAGGTACTTGCTTTTTTTGCTCACACACTGTTTTTGCAATGAAAAAACCAATATATACTTGGATCGTATCGTGTAATAAAAAATGAGAAACTAGTTCAGCTAATAAAGTAGGGATTCGACAAAGAAACTATTTTTTGCATTTGCACTTGGCGAAATATAAATTAATGCGCATTTTGAGGTGGCGCAGTAAAGAAACCTGCCATTTATGCACGTGTCACTATGATTGGGCCAAAGTTCATAACTTCTCTCAGTTCTCTCTCTCTCTCTCATAATGCAAAAGGAAAAATTGCAATTTCCATAAACACGATCATGCAAGAATAGTACATGTTCTTTGCAAAAAATTAAATTGAATGGGGTAGGTACGCATTTATTCAGTTGAGTATCTTTCTCATTAGGAGCGCAAAAGTAATGTGTTCCAAATACATATTAAATGTAATCGAAGCTCCAACACAAGAAAATTAAGCTGGAAGGAGGCAGTCCTTCTTAACGACATGATTATCGTTTTACACACGAAGTAGAAGTTAGTATACACGAGCTATTTATGCGCTCCATGCAATTCCTGCACTAAATGTATGGATATAAGGGAATACGCATGCAAAGTGTAACCAACATCATCAATTGTGTGACACAGTTGTGCGTGAAGGTATATATATACCTCGACGTAGCGGCGGCGGTGGTGTTGGTGTGGCAAAAATCTATATATCAGTCAAAAGTCTCTTTTCACTTTACACAGCCAACAACAGGCAAGGGGAAATTGAGTTTGGTGAGTAGGAACTCAGCGTTTCCGACATGAAGACTCAGAAAAACATTATTGCGTTTAGGACAAACGCATAAATAGGTGGTAGAGCTTTTATGCGTAATGGGGAAAAATTTGTTCGTGTCTGACTTTTCCAGAGGTTTTCTCCCCTTTGCAGTTACGCACTGGAATGAAAACATTACAATTTCTGTTAGTGACCATGTTAAATAACTGCAGCATAACATGTGCGAGACTGGAGAGAGCCAAATTGTTGAAACAAGAAATATTGATTTAGCGTGTGTTCTAGCAAAAAACATGTTCTAAATACTTAAATCACTTAGGAAAAACGAGAGGGAGAGAGGAGAATGAATGTTCATTCATTCCAAATTGCAATGGCTTCAGCATGTATATACCCTCGCTCTCTCACTCATTTCCTGAAGTTCACGAGCAGGGTTCTGTTACAAATATTGAATTGCGCTTTCGAGTACCATTAGTACCTTGTCGTATAATAGACCATTAGGTTTTTTGTAGATGTCCCTTCTCTCTTCTACGTCTACTGCATACCTCTGCATCTAGTGCAAGCACTAATGATGATGATGATGATGCAGCCTCTACTTCTACTTCCTATTGCAAACAGAATAAAAAACTTTTTACAAGCTGAAGCCGTCGTGAGATAAATGGATTGCCGATAGTGTAACGACCATAACTTTTCCCGGAGTAGAAAGTAGTAACAACGTTTTCCTGCCTAAATTATACCACTTCCAAACTCCAACTTAGGTAAAAAAAAATATATCAGGTTCAGTACTACCAGTGGGAGGACTCATTGTCCTTGACTGCCTGGGGGACGCGAGATGTTAGTTATTTTTACGAATGTATTTTTTCCCTATTTTCCATAGAAAAAAATCACAGGTCTCGGTCTCCGGAAGCAAATGTAGGGTGGGTTGTATTTGCTTCAATGTCAAGGTTGGAGTAAAAAAACTTTCTCCTGTGAATGGTTGGCAGGTTTTGTAGTATAGAGATTCCTACTTTTCTCCACTGAGAAAATAGTCTCGGACCAGTCCAAACTCATTAACTTGAGCTCGCAATAAAAGAAGTGAAGAATTTTTCTCTTCTTTTCTTGCCTTATCTTCTTCGCTCTGGTCCTCGTGTATATTTTTTTCCTGGAGAAAGTCGTGAATTTTAAATGTATGCAATTCACTGGAGGCATCAAACAAAAACAGGGAAAAGAATGTGAAAAAGAGAATGAATGGACAGAGAAGGAAAAAGCACTTTTTTGTTTTCCTATTGCATTACGCAACAATCATGTTTACGGCAGTTGAATTGCGTTCCGTTTTGTTATTGTCTCTCCTTTGGTGGTGTAGTGTCATTGTCCTTTCTCTTCGACATGAATAGCAGGAAGGAACAAACATGGAATGCATTTGGAACTTACTCTTACTTCCGCTAAAAGAGGGGACTTGTTCTATATGCACATGCATAAGTAATGGAGTTTTTGGACATTTTCCCAGAAAAAGCGCGGAGAGAGGAGAGAAGGGAGAGAGAAAAAGAGAAAAGCTTTTGTGTGTTTTGTGTGAAAGGAAAGTCAGTGTTGTCTCATTAAATTCAATGTTGGTTGGGACAGTTTTGTGTGGACTAGACCAGCCCGTATACAGATAGCTTCTAGGTGCATTACAGGATCTTTTTCGCATTCCTTTTGAATTCCGAGTGAACTGAAATTAAATTTAGCTTTATACACTTTTCCATCTTCATGTAAATGAATGACATCAAAAGTTTCGAGCTGAGTGCTGATATGTTCTTACGCACCAGTTCAAAGTCTGTGTGGAATAGAAATGCACTCAGGCACCCTGAATATTTTGATAACATAAAAACATTTTTGGTATAATAATAATATGTGGTTTGGTTGTTTGGTTGCTCTATAGGTATGAAAAAATCTAATAACATATTCCTTGTTTATTTGACTTACAGGTGTGTCCGCTGTACGCATCGATAGTTTATCAGTGCCCCACATTGTTCGAAATGGGACGGAAGAGTCTGTGATACTTGACTGCGACTACAGCATCGAGGATCACGAGAAGAAAGGCTTGGTTGTCAAGTGGTACTTTACGAATAAGCAAACTCAAGTCTACCAATGGATCCCGAATAGCAAGCCGAGCATTCTGGGCATTCTCAAGGGAAGGGTTAATTTGGACTATCAGGCTGATGGAGATGACTACAAGATGAGGAGAGCTCTTCAAATCATACAACCCACGACGGAATTATCTGGTAAGTATTGATTATTAGTATTTACGTGTGGACATTCCAGCTGTGTAGTTTTTTGGAAATCCGAATTTTTAAATAATAATGGATGACGTTAATGTCTTTCTTTCTTTTCAATTTTTAGGCAATTGGATTTGTCATGTATCGACTTTTGACGGAGAGGCAATTAAAGCTGCAAGAATGATAGTATTTGGTAAGTATGGATTTTTTAGAATTGAGTTAACAATTACCACCCATCATTTATTTGGAAGGTTGTGATATTTGCACAAACAAACATATTTGTCCAATCATAAATAAACTACACTACTTTTCCCAGCTGCCACTTCTTACATCAGCTACATAATTACATTTAGGCTAACAACACTCAAAATCTCGGGAAATGTGTTGATTTTTGTGGAGACCTTGACAGATTCAAATAAATGCCAAAAAAAGCTGCTTCCTGGTATCGTTCAAAGTGTTTCGGAAAACTAAACCAAGTACACTAGGAAACTTTTAGGATCCACCCATTCCTTGTTAGGTTTTTATGTACTCCGCATGTTTATTCATATAAAAGGAGCGGCAATAATCGGTGAAATCACACAATTAAAAGTTGAAGAAAAGAAGCCGTCTCCCTTTTCCAAGCTAATTAATTGCATTTCCGCCGACATCTTTTCACTCGACGTGAACCTGCATATATACAAGTACTACACATATAGACAGACGTATGAATATAGCAAAGTGCACAAACAGCTTCCCTAAAAAAACTATTCATTTCTCTCCAGACAAGTCTTTCCACTGCCACACGTCAGCCTCTACTCATTCCCATGTTTTTTCTCTCGAAACGTAGACATTGAAGACGCTGAAGCTCAGTCTGACGTTGTAACAGAGTTTTCTCTCTCTCTCTCTGGCTTTTTTTGACTAATTTCCTTCCGACATGCAGGAAAACCCACTAAACTACTAGGGACTAATTCTATTGCGTCTCCTACATTTTCATTTCCACACCCGACCCGACCCTACATGCGTCTGAAAACGGGGACCAGAGTTGAAGCTGCTTTCATGCTGTTCGAATGCACACTCGCATCGAAAAATCCGAAACTGTTTCGAAGTGGATTTTAGAGGAAAGACTAACTGTAAGACAAGGGAAACTCTCATTCGTTCCTTCCTTGTGTGAGGAGCGGCGATTTTAGTTCCATTCTCTCTTGGGCTTTATATGTGCTGCTCTCTCTGCCACTTTTGAATCTACATCGTGGTTGATAAGCTTCAGGGGTTGAAAATGACTAGTAATGTCAGAGTTACACAAAGAATTTTTTATTCGAGTGGTGATGGTGAATACATGTGACCCACGAGATACAAAGATTATTCACCTCCTTCCATCACTCTTCTGCTCCCTCCATACTGGATTCCTTCCTTCCTTTTTTCGTCTTCCATTTGCTTTGTTAAATTGCTCTGCCTTTTCGGCTGCTAATTTATGTCTTCCCAGTTTCCACCAGTGGAAGGAAATAAGAGAGGGGAGAAATCATCTACGAGAAAAAAAAGAAGTTTTGTAGCTTAGTTGAGCATGCATGCATACCTCTCGCCCTGTCATTTATATTTGATTTACATGACATGCATATGGTTCACCTATGCGGAGAAAGTCCTGAAAAAATGCTTCTGGTTCTGGAAGTTTGAGCGAGGCATGAAGCACAAAGTAACATAAAAAAATTTTTTGCGAGATAAGACTGGAACTGGAATGGAAGTTTTTAAGTTGGAAGGCATGGAAAAACTTTTTTCAAACATATGCAAATGCGACAGGATACATACATATTTCTCATGTATGAAAAGGTATATAGTAGTTTAGTGTTTAGGCTACAACACGATCACTCAATTCCTCGTGAAAAGTATTCTTCAGTGACCAATTCACTGTTAAATTCATTAATTACCTTCTCCCATATAAATAGCCTTATTTCTTTTCCCATACTCTTTCATTTCGTGAAGGTGGCACGTGATGCGAAACGTAAGTGCACAAACGTAATTCATTCATTAACCATTAGGCCATTTACATTTTTGAATTCTTTCCACATATCCCGTCCGACACACACACGGACACGGTGATGCTTTTGGTGGAGGGGAAATAACACGAATGAAGGAAAAAATGGAAAACGTTTTCTCTAGTCACTCTGAAACTTTACATCGAAAGACAAAAGGAGTAAAATTTAAGGGAAGGAGAAACGTCCATTCGGAGAGAAGAGAAAGTGATGAGTTTGCATGCACGAAACTGACATGATGGCCTATATTTTTAATAAAGTTGAAGCTGCATGGCGTGGCATGTGTATAATTTCGCTTTGGGTGTACGTAAAATATAGCCAAAGAATCCACCGATAGATACATATTATATTTTACTTTAAACTATCCAAACTGAAGCAGACAATAGGCCGTAGTGAAATAAACAAGGGAGAAAATGCACGAGTTCGTGTATTGTTTTTTAGTTCCGTTCTTTCACCAAAAAGAAGGGAGGAATGAACAGTGAGAAGAATGCGTCAGAGATGGGTACATGCCTGCACGTATAATTTCTCCGAGGAAAAAAATTCTGACGTTTATCACTTTTTGTTATGAGGAAAGCAGTCAGGTCGAGTCGAGTCTTTCGTGTGTGCATAAGCTTTTGATAGTTAAGTTTACTCCGAGAAGCTTGCAAAATAAACGACAAACGGCTCAGATGATAAAATGCTGAGGATATATAAAGGAGTGAGTGTAGAGAGTGAGGAAAACCACGGTGTTACTCCGCCTCGTTCGCAGGAATTGGCGAAGAAAAAAATACTTATTCTTAGCGAGTCGCAATGTCTAGGGCTTTTCCTCTGTGCTTTCACTTGTGCTGCTCCTCACATGAAATATGAATTTTGCAAGGGGAAGGGATTCCGATGAGGAAATTCAAACCTGACTGAACTAAATGAATACTTCCTCTCCTTCTTCCCCTCCTCTCTCTCACAGAATCCTCTACCATTCCACAATATCTATTGTGTGTGTATATTTGCACTTTGCACATACAAAAGTAATGCAAAACCTTTCTCGCATTTCGGATTATTAGAAGTGAAGTCGTTCACATGTCCGCAGTTATTTACTGAATACAGCAAACAATAGCTTTCTTTTTTCCTATCCAAGTTTAAGCAAGTCTACAGAAGGAAATCTGGGAATCATAAGGAAAAAACTCACAATCCGCTTCAATATTCTTTTTGGATAAGGAAAGAAGGTAAAAGTTAGCCGTGTTTTACTAAAGAACCCCCACAACGAGCAAGTTCCGTTTCGGATCTTTCGCACAATAAACGAACAGAATTCTGATTTCATCATCGGTGTAACGTACACACACGCCACACGCTCTTGGTTATGAAGATACCATGCGTAAGTAAAGCTGTGTGCTTGTACTTTGCAAGAGTCTGCGTTTTTTCTTCTTCTAACGATCTCATATTGATAGTAGGTCTCTTAAGTGTGCACATGCAGATATATTGTATGTATTATTATATTCAGCGTTTCTCCCTCCAGCATCGGTATGAGTAAGTATTAAGGTATGGCAATGGAGATTCTCCAGGGCATAATATTTTTTTCGTGCGAAGGAGAAAAATATGTTTTAATACAAGGCATATTTGATATTGTACGCGGTAAACTATCCTCTGCTTTTCCTCTCCGCTTTCATCCTTATTTTTTCCTCCGTTGTTCGCTCTCGCTCAGTTTGCTAAGGATCAATCGACCTGAAGTCTATCGTCGTGTATAGGTTTTCTTTATCCTTGGATGGACTTAATGCTGCATTGCATTAGGGTATATTCGTTGAGTATATAGTTGGCGATGGAAGCTAAAAAAAACTATATATTTTTTTCTCTCAGCTTGTAAGATAAGAACCCTTAATATTTATCCTTGGCTTGGGTGAGGAAGGTGTTATGGATTTGGAATGTGGAGAAAAGAAGGTATGAATTTGAAAAGATATGGTTTTATCTAGGTGAAGAATGCAAGCGCGGTTGTGTGAAAAGCTTATTTCCTGGAAAGAACTTGGTTGCACACAAAGAAGGTGTTTTTTGGAGAGAGAGAGAGAGAGAGAGAGAGAGAGAGAGAGAGAGAGGTGCATTCATAGGAAAAATCCATGGCTGTGGCTGTGTCACATGCGAACCCTCAAGTCATACCACACATATAACAACGTACGTATATCTAACTAAAGTGAAAGCGAGAAAGAGATAGTATTCCCCAACTAAAGTAAACACACATGCTCACACACATAATTCCAACATGATTTAATGCTCCTTGTGGAAATGTGCTAGAAAATTTCCCTACTACTTACTCTACGCATTCTGCCCTTGTTCACTCGTTAGTGAAAGGAATGCAGTTACTATATATATTTTTCGGCTGCCGCCCGCTCCTCTCACGCTATTGTCCAATCAATGTGTATTTATCGGTGCGGAGCACACCACACATTCAAACCCATTTATATTCGGTCGAGTCAAGTCCAATAATTGTTTTCTTTGTGGAGTTAATAAGCTTCATTAAATTACACTATGATTTATGGCGTGTAATTAATTTTAAAGAAAGATCCTGCGGTAATTTATCAACTTTGGGTACTTTGAGTTTTGAGACAAACATATAGGGCGGTAGTATATGTACGAGAATATATTCATTTACAATGTGGTGCACAACCTATTTGGCGTAGTGACACAAGCTTAGTTCCAGTCTGCGTCGTGCTGTAAGCTTCTTCCCAGAAAAAAGTATCTGCAATGCAAAGTCTAGCATAGACTAGGCAAAAGTTGCGAAATTGATTCTGTCAGTTAAATTTTTCCTTGGAAAAAAGCTCAAAACTACTCGCTTAGCGCGGGCAAAATGGTTGGAAGTGATTCCTCGAGTAGCCAATTATTGTAGAAACAACAGAGGAGATTGACACACGAGGAATGGAGAAAGGGAGGAGAGCAGCACCTCATCAAAAAAGTAGTAAAAAGCATATAGCGTGATACTTGAATTTGGATTGACAGTCTACGAGAGAAACGCAACAGATGTTGAGCAACGACGGAGGAGAAAAAGATGCGAGTGTGTGTGTGTTCACTGATATCACATCGAGTTTTTCGTCGTATTCGCTACGCCGTCAGTCAATCAAGGAACCAAAAAAAACTTTCACCGGAAAATGATATGGGAAATGAGAAATTAAACAAAAAAAGTTGCTCAAACTTGTTGAAGTCGGTTGTTCGGAAGTTGGAATAAAATATATGATGTGTATAAAAATGCGAATGAATTTTTGGAGATGAGCAGAGCATGAAGGAAACAATTGTTCAATGTTTTTCTTCACAATAATAAAACTTATATATGAGGATGGATTTTGAGATGAATATTCATGACTAAAAACTGCTGCTATCCAGCAGCTGGATACACCACAATCAGTGTTTTTCTCGGGAAAAAGAAAATTCGAATGAATGAAATCCAAAGAAAACAAACGGGGGAGCGAGCGGTTCTATATCTGAGAATACTCTTGTGTGTTGTGATTTTTCTGGTAATTAAATATACATGCGGAACGAGAGTCCCATATCCCATGAACTTTTTATTGTTTTCTTTTCATATCATTTCAAAACTATCATGGCCACATCCATGACCCATCCCGCATATTTATTCCCACTCAAAAAATCTACAGTCATAATTAGAATTTTTCCCCTTGAACCAAAATAACATTGGCAATGGGGACGAGAGAATATGCTGACTGTATGTAGCTCATCACTGTTATTTTTCTTTTGAGCTGTGCTTAAAATGCTTACAGCTCATATGCATATTCCTGATTGTGTCGACGACGGGCGACCAGACCATACGTTTGTATGCTGGTATGCGTTTCTCATGCTGGATTTAGATGAGAATGCATTATATTCCAGCCGAGCTCATAATTTGCCGAAAGCTTTGTGGTCGGCCATGTTCCCATATTTTTTTATTCTTGGAAGAGTAGTCATTATTTTCCGTCGCTGGTACATCTGTGTGATGCGATTTGGATTCAGGGCGTTTCGCTCAGTTTGTGAGAAACTGTTGCAAATTTTTGTTTGAGTGAGTTACAACAGGGTAATGAGCAAATTCCAGTAAAGTATATATGATTTTGCGTTGAACAATGTAAACTTGTGGAAATGCATATACATATCCCTCCTACACACTTTGTGATTAAAGGGAAATTTTTTATGCATTCAAATTCGAAGATGCGCTTCATATCTTCAGTTTTTTCTTGGAAAGTTTGTCCTTCAAATTTGTATAGACGAAGAAGATGTTATAGACTACGTAAAACCTCATCGTGTTGCTTGCGTATTCTTCCCATTTATTGTTCATGAGCGAGAGTAAGGAACACTCTCCTCATTCTGCATTGCCCTTATGAAGTATTCAACAAAAGGAATGTGTAGAACAAGACATGAAACAACAGCTTTACTTTCTTCTCTTCATCCAGAGGCGTTTCTCTTTGAAATTTACTTTTCTTTCCCTTTGATATCTCGGAAAAGCTCTCTCATTAGCTGAGGAGACGAGAGACGGAGATATACGGGGAAGAAGGAACACATAAAAGATAGCGGAAGAGGAATCTTCTCCTTCAGTTGAACATTGAAAAAACTCCTTGGGGTTCACACAGTTCTTCGATATATGCTTGTATGGTATGTAGCTAGGTACATATTATGTCTGTTATGCAATTTGTTGAATTAAATTGCCACGTACTTGGGTAAAAGTAAGAAATTGTTTTACAAGTGACCTTGTACAGGAAATTATATTAGAGATACTCCCACTCCCACATGCATAAATTCAATTCTTTTGAAGTTGTCGACTTCACTTGCACAATTAGGTGTCTTTGTTGGAGAGAAAATTAATTGCAAACAATATTTATGAGTATCTAGAACATCTAGAACAATCTCCACCGAAAAGGTACACATAAAAAATGTAAGTGCATTTCTAGGGATTTGTTACCGTCAACCTTCCATCTGTTGAGATATATGGGATACACTTGTTTTAATGCTGCATTATGCAACGGCTTGTAAATGAATTCGTGTAAGCTATATATGCAAAACCCTGTCAACATGACATTTTGAAATGAAAGTTTCAATTTCGCCGAATTAATCGTAGTTGGCCCATATATTTTATGAGGACCATTTACCATTATGCATGTCGTGTACTTCCAGGAACAAGAATAATGTATGCATGCATTATAAATTAAAATGTACAACTTCAGTTGAATTTTTGATCAAAGTGTACTGAAGGCTTTTATGCACACCCACGCAACATTAATATTTACACTTCTTGTTAGTTCGAATGAGTAACCGCGACCTTTTAATTCTCAAAAAGATGGAACAAGTTAGATAGTTTTTTGGCAGCGATGTCACAGGAATTTACATTAAAATCACATGCAGTTCACTTCGCAGAACTTTCCAAAATTCACAGTCCATCTTTGCCTACAAACGCAAATTCAAATCCTCATCTCTTTCTTATATTTCAATTTTCAGCTCCCGAAAAGGAAATGGAGATGAAGATAATGGAGAATCGGCGATCGACATTTGTGAATATATCCTGCTGGGCAACAAGGGTCTATCCAAAGCCAAGGATGAGTTTTTATCACGAGGATCAAGAGTAAGGGATTCTGTTTCAAATATTTACTTGTAGTGTGCATTTCTAAGTTTCGATTTCAGGATGTCCATTCCGAAAATCTTGTCAGCCCTTTAAAATGCACGTTTTGCTTTTCTATAGGGTCCCCGGCGTGGTAGTCAGTTACGATGAGTATGATGGTGCCTACGATGTCCAAGCCTTTAAAGTCATTGAAGAAACAACACTGTCTTCAATGATTGGCTCTGTATTCGACTGTGAGCTTGCAATACCCGCCGCCAATTATATAAGGAGACGGACAACAGTGTTTGAGCCAGGTAGAATCTCTTCTTATAATTTCAGTCTGAATTGAATTTTGTTGTATATTTTTTTTTTGTTCTGGTTAAATAAGAAATACTTACGTTGCATTTTCCAGGCTCACTGGAGCTTAAGGACGCGATGAGAATGTGTAAGTAACACCACATCATTTTGGCATATTGCAGGGAGACCTTTTCCACGAATTTGTCTAATCATTTCCCACAATTCACTTTCACTTTCAGCTCACAGTCAACCCAGGGTATCATGGGGATCGAAGGCGCTATTAATACCTATTACAATTCTTATTACAATGGTATACTCTCTCCACTAGTAATGAAGCCGGAAGTAGCCAGTATATTTATACCGAATAAGCAATTTTATGGATGGAATTACCCAAAAAGTTCAACCCCACAAAAAATGTTTCACGAACGAAACAAAAATCATTGGCATTTTCTATCTTATATCATCCCAGCATCACTGTGATTGGAGCACTTCAATACAAAAAAAAATTCTCCATAATATTTTCATCACACTCATCCAGAGGATCGCACAATTCTCCGGGTACTGGCAGCACACTCATCTACACGAACCAAAAAATCGGAAATTTAAACCTCTAACTTGTCATTTACATTTATACACTTACGCTAGGGAGGTTTTAAGTATAATGTAAATACATATGAAGTTTATAAAACACGCTATATAACGCTTATCCAACCAACATAACATGACTATTAAATAGCATCCACGATTAAAATAATTATATCAATTTACACTAACTATGGCGCTATGTAATATATAACCACTGCAGTGGACAACGACGTAATTTTTCGTATGTGTCTACTGCATCATCCATCCCGGTGGATTGGATATGCTCCAGCGATGCAGTTGCATTGGAAAAGCCAAAGAGGAAGATGGAGTTGAGGGATAAATTAAATATTAATGCGTTTTGTGTGGAAGCTGGTGGAAGGATGCTGAAAACACTTAAATACTACGCTATATATGCATACGACAACTAGTCATATGTTACAAGAGGAGTCCGTTAAAATTGTCAGTATATTTTATGACACTAACCAGATATGTGATTCATGAGAAGTAAGTAAGCAAATTTGTATAATCTCTAGCACTACGATGGCGTGAATTGCAGATGTGTGTACATAAATAATTTACTCGGGTAGGAGAAATTATTGTCCCTATAAAATTTTTGAAGTGGGGCCAAAAAAAAAGTTTTCCTAGGAGAAACGCAGAAAGGGGTGAGATGCATAAGAATTGATAAAATATTAATGTAATTAGTCATTCATTTTGAGTATATATATGCTAACCACACTAAATCTGATTTGGTTTGAGCGTATTTGTTAAGTTTTTGATTGCTAGAGACGTTCGAATTTAAGTAGTTCCTGCAATTTACTTTCCTTTCCTTGCACACAAAATGTAAGTAAGATACATACACATGTGCATCAGCCTAAGCCAAAAAAATAACTGCGCTAATATTATGGTGGTGTCAATTACCAGTTTAACTTTGTGTAAAAATATGAAGTGTAAAAATAGTGTTAGAGAAATAGTATCAATACAAGTAGTATGTAGGAATGTATTGATTGATTAACTTGAGTTGCTGTAATTTGGAACGAAGAATGAAAAAGTTATGAATGAATTTTAATCTGTAAGCTGTATGTATGTATATATTTGTGTACCTTCAAAAAGATCATTGTATATTACTTGTAAATGTACCAAAAATGGTTACCTTTAAGAATGCTAAACACATCTGTATGTATGCTCATCTAAAAGTCAGAATAAAACATGTAAGAGAGAGAGAGAGATGCTGATTTTGAAATAAAAGTTACAAACCTTCAAAACAAAGACAATGTTAAAATCATCAATCTGTCACTTTATCCAGCTCGGAACCTGAAAAATATTTGATATTTTGGTAACACTCGCATGACATGAACAAGATGAAGGTAAGTTTAGTCTAGTGAGGAAAAGTAAGTATGTATATGTCTTCATAAAACTGAACGCGTTCAGTTCAGCGTGAGGAAAGAGCAACAGGAGGAAAAAGTAAACTCAGCGAGCATACAACACGGCACAGCGCGTACACTCCTCCAGAATACATATACTTTCACCGGAGGCACAAGAAATCTTGAAGATTTAAGACATGGAATTAACCTACACACTATTCGCTACAATAGTAATTGGGAGTTGAAACGACATGGTTATGCATCGCATATATACATGCATGCATATATATATATCGTGCATAGGAGAAGCAATTTCCATGTAGTCATTTGATTTTGTGCTGCAGCTGTAACAGAAAGGAATTTGTGTCTCAAGTTGAAGGAGGAAGAAGAGAGTTACGCATTACTGGACTTACTCCTCTAGATCCTTCCTTCCATGCCTCTACTACTGCCGCTCCTCTCTGCTGTTGACTTGAAACTCTGGAGAGCAGAGGGGAAAAGGAAAGAGGAATTAAATGAGACAGAAGTAATTTACGCCTCTCCACTTGTATGCACACCAGATAGACATACATAACTTTAAGCTCGTCACACATATATATCCCAAACTGCATACCACACACATACACTAGTCCTTAACAACACTCGAACCATGCCACACCACACACACTCTCTTTTCCTTCTTTCATGCTTATTCAAACGAGCATGAGCATAGCCTAGTTTGTGGACTGGAAGTTTAAAAATATAGATATACTGGATCTATGTTGATGATGATATGGCATATATATCCAGACACCAAAATGAGTCCATGTCCATATATATTTCGTGAAGAAAAGAGAGAGATATATTTTGAGTATAAAAGCTAATCCTTAGCTGTGCAAATCTTTTCCCCAAAGTACCCATGTGGATAAGTGTCGAAATACAAAGTACTTTGGCCTTTGCCAAGTGTCCAAGTAAATTGGAGTCACATGCAGGCGCTATACTAACCATACCACTATAAACTTTCTCCCATTTGTGCCATCGCCATACGATGCCATGCCACACCAACATCATCATCATCACCACCACCACCAGACTCAATGAAATGGCTGCATTGGACGGACATATATAAATGTAAGAGGAAGGAATTTTCTTGTCTTTCTCTTCCGCTTCTAAATTGTATGCATAAAATATTTCCTCTTGTTCATCCAGAGTACAAAATGCATATTACAGGGAAAGCGGAAAGAGCGAAATATTTCCAAAACATCACTTCGAATAAAGCTCACACGCACTCACTCACAATCAGTCACACAGCCTTTAAAAAAGAAGGACGAGAACGCGCTTCTCTTTTGCACTCGTACTCTCACTCTCTCCCGAATGCGCGACGACGGTGAACGCCAAAACAGCCATACTTGTGCAATGCAATGGCACATTCTCTCGTCGACGAAATAAGTTGAGAATTTCGAGCTGAATGAATGCGACGGATGAAAGGGAAAGATGAATAAATATGCAAATCCTGAATGACATATTCGTTGTGACTTATCACATGCATCGCATCACATCACACACAAGTCGTCCTCCTTTTATTCTCCACTTCGCTCTCTTTTACTACATCCTTCCTCAAAAAAATTATATATATATTGCTCTCGTCTAAAAATAATATCCAGATGGTAGAGTGTTTTGGACAGGAGCAGAGATATGCATCATTTGTACTAGAGCATTTCCAGAACAACTCAAAAAACCTACCGAGTATTGCCCATTTTAAGGGTTTGAATGACGGACACAAGGAAAAATAATAATTAAGCTCGATACACTGACCAGCATGTGTATATAGAAAAATCCATATAGAAATCGTGTAAAACACTTAAACCTCTACATTTTCATATTGTGCTCATTGTGAATATAAAAGAGCAATATATAGGGATTTTTTTGTCCAGGGGGAGACAGCATGATGTAATGGAATTCATGATGGCAGCCAACAAAAAAAAGTGGAGTGGGGAGAGAAGACGGCAAGAAGAAAGAAATAAGTGTCAAAGTGTCAATCAAAGGGCTTGTTAATACCTCTGGTATTCTTCAGATACCGACTATCGGCTGTCTGTCCGCCGTACGCACTTCCTATTGGCTCTCTGCTCTGTGAATTTTTCCTATTGGCTAAGGCTATATTCAAACTTCTCGCTTTCCCACCTTCTCCTTCTCTCTGCGCAAATCAATGTCTCCGACGATGTAGCTCACTCATTCTCAGTACACGAGAGGACATGAAGACCACAACAGGTACAGCACAGAGCGATGTTGATGAAGCAATGTTGTGTGGTGAAGCAATGCTGTGCAATGTTGTACACGAGAGGACGGGAAGGGTTGTTGGCGTATTTTCAGCTTTTTAAGTTACTTTTTCTGTCAACTCTTTCAAATATGAGAAATCAGGCGGATTGTTTATAAAACAAAGTTTATTCTCGTGGACAAGTAATTAAAAATGTTTTTAATGTTGTGTTTACTGTCAACGCATCCAAATGTGAGAAATCAGGTGCATTGTTTAGTAAAGAAAGTTTATTCTCGTGGACAATTTAATTCAAACTGTTTTTAATGTTACTTTTACTGTCAACTCATTTAAATAGAATGACAAATCTGGTG
>JAQFZW010001092.1:0-33581 GCA_034687055.1 Heteromurus nitidus
GTGTTACTACTGGGAGATCAGACTTTTCTGAAGTGGACTAACACTTGAATAAAGACAAACCATAAACCATAAACCATGTGACAACTGGTACTGACGCTGAAGAACGAGTGCAACAAGGCTAACCGTACGACCCAGCAGGTATTTTACCTTACCCCTTTCGTCTTTGCAACTTTACATTGTTCGACCACATGTAGAATCCAATCCACTTTAGAATCCTAGCGTCGTAAGAAAATGTGTATGTAATCTTCGCATAATGCGACGTAATACGTTCATGGCTACGAGAGTATTGCAAATGTGACCAGTGCACAAGAACCATTCTGGTTGGGTGAGATAATACATGCTTGTGCCATCCTATGTAATGCCAGTTTTTTTTAGCAATAATGGAAGCATTCAACCCGAATGCAGACGTAGAAATGCTCTAGTGATATATACATTGTTAACATGTTTTGATGCTACACATGCAAGGTTTTTTGGTAACTGCATCACCGACAGCACAAATAGGATCAAGTTCCATGTGATTTTCCTATGAGAAGAGACACAATAACAAAAATAATAAGAAAATAGTTTGAATAAAGACGCAGTTTCCTTGTGTGAACAACAACATTCCCATGCCTTGTGCACCTGTTAGGGGTTGTCAAATGTAATCCGTATTTTCGGTGCAGCGTAGATCTCTAGACTCTGGACTTAAAGGGCTTCCCAAATTGCCAAATTGTATAGTTCGCATAAAATGCGAAGAAATTCAAAATGTCATTTTCGGAAAGAGTAAAAGATGAGAGAAGGCCGTTGATTCGCGAACCCGTTTGGAGCTACAGTCACCGTTACGACCGTACTCATGGACAGGCCTCTGAATCTGATATAGACGACCTTCTGGGGATTGAAAATCCAAGAAATCAGAGATTTCAGTGGATGATGTTTTTGGGAGTAACGTAAGTAGTTCAAGAAAAAGCGTTAGCGAAACCGTTAGCCCGAGTCTCGACTCGAATGGGAAAGTTTCATAAGCCTTGTCCATTTTATTTCTTAGGTTTCTTTCCATTCTGATACTGATGGCGACAATGGGGGTCTTGATTAAGTTATCCGGAACACACCCACCCCCTACACCTAAGGTAAATCCAGTGACTACTCCACACCCACTTCCAAAAAATGTATCGTCCACAACGACCTCGACTCTGACAACTACACCGGGTATGACGACACTGACATCATCGACACTTCCGCCTTCAGATGCACAACAGCTGGAAAATCGCAACGGTTCAGGTTCACAAGCAATTACATAAGATACTTATAGCAATTGTTGTATACTTGTAGCCCACATAAATGCTGCTATACTACGTCCAACGATATTGCGTATGAAAAATGCTCGAATTGTAATTATTTTCAAATATAAAACTTAATTTTAATTGCTCAATTTTAGAATGTCAAGTTTTAGTCGTGTTTGGTGACATAGTTTTTAAACAAGAATAAATAATTGTTAGATGTAATGCGAAGGCCATATATATTTCAGGCTTGTTAAACTTGATAAGAATAAATGTGCACGTCAAAAAATATCGGGGTACGCAGCATCGAATTCTCTACTTTCGTCTCCACTCGGCATATTTGTGAACACAGTCCTCTCTGTCAACCGTCCATGTGCAAAACTTCTCCTCGGTCACAGTTGTTGATCTTTTCGCGGATTCACGCAATTACTGACGGAACTGAAGCAGTAAAAAGACCTTGATGGATTGAGCATGCAACGGAAAGTGATACTTCAACAAGAATGACTTCCTGGTGGCATCTTATTTTAAAACTCCGAAGAATTTTCAGACAATTCCCATTATAACTTTATAACACAAGGAAATAATCAATCCTCCAATAATCTCTAAGCTTCCAGCGGAAACGAGTAAACGAACGACTTGTTGTCATTTGGACAAAAGCTTCTTATGAATTTATGGCTTTTTTTAAATTTTAAGATCATATACAGCAAGTTTGCATAGAGTGAAAAATTGTGAAAGCAATTGGATCAAGATAAATCGACCACTAATCCTGTCTTGAACCTGCCAATTTTTCCTTCTCACACTTCAATTCAGATATATGCAGTAAACAATATCAGAGCAGAAGGATAAGATAAGAAATAATACAGGGACGCCTCGTGTATTATAAAATCTTATAAAAATCTTAAGAAGCACACGCCCAGGGTATTTAGAATGAAGTTGCGTATTTCATCAAGGATTTCTTTCTGATTTGCTATGCCGTTATAGAAGCCCAACTCAGAGTATCTATGAAAATACTATTGAGTACAATTGCGATTTCATGTTTTTATGTAGCCTGTGTTCTGAAACTCTGAACTTTTCCTTTCATCATGTTGTCCTGAATTAAGCAACTACTCTCAACTGAGCGACAGCTTCCCAAGATAAATCGTTCACGGGATTTTAGACGCTTCGTCTGGGCTTAATCGTTGATGTTGACTCACAAAAAAAAGGATTTTGCCAGAGAAAAGAGCAAATGAGAATTGGTCTTGTAGCTCATTGTAAAATGTGAAAACTGCCAAGATAGCATAATAAACAAGTGCACACACGTAAAATGCATATTCTCTTTTTTCCTCTTGATGAACTCTCTTTAGCAAAATGTCACCCAATTGCATTTAACGAAATCCTCGGATACATATGGGATTGACTCAGAACACACGAATGCATTTCTCCTCGCTTCGAAATTCGTAATGTGTCTATGTACATTTTTATGTGCAAGCATTTCCCATCGCCACACAGAAAAAAGTATGTCCTAAGCTCATTGGATTGGAACAAAAATTGGGTCATTTGCAGTCAATTCACTCTTTGAGTGTTTCTTCCGATCAAAGCATCACACATGAAAATGGTGTTGTGTTGATTGTAGATCAAAGTAAATTCTCCGCCGAGATATTTTGCTAAATTGAGTTTCTGTTTCATTCACAATATTTGTAAAGGGAAAAGCATATTATGGCGAATAGAGATTCGTACGATTCTCATTCGAGCATGCCGTACGCGCCCACCGTCCAACACCTGAAGCCACCAGTGATAGTTCACCATGGACGTGTGCACTTAAGTCCAAGTCAGAGACAATCTTTGGTTAGCCAGCCGGCAGGATCTAGACTTTCTTCGGATAATGACACTACAAAGATTTACACTTCGGAGCAAGAAGTTCCTCAAAGTTGCATTGAATATATTGCCATCTTCCTATCATGGCTGTTGACCGTTATGTTCTTTCCAATCGCTGCTTGCTCGTGTTACTAGGTTGTGAGGGAGTATCAGCGCGCTGTAATATTCCGCATGGGCCGACTTCGAGAAGGAGGGGCGAAGGGACCTGGCACATTCTTCATTTTGCCTTGTGTCGACGAGTGCTACATTTTAGACTTGAGAACGGTGACGTTTGACGTTCCTCCGCAGGAAATTCTTACGCATGACGCGGTGACAGTTGCGGTGGATGCCGTGGGTGAGCTTAATAGAATACACAACACATATTTAAGTTTCTCATTAAATATAAACGACAACGCCACAATTATTACTTAAATATTTAACAGTTTATTACAGAGTCTACAATCCGACAGTGGCCGTTGCAAATGTCGAAGACTACAACAGGTCCACAAGACTCTTGGCGTCCTCCACATTGAGAAACGTGCTGGGAACAAAGAATTTATCAGACATTTTAGCAGATCGGGAGACTATCGCACATGTGATGCAAGCTGCTCTCGACGAGGCTACAGATCCATGGGGTGTCAAAGTTGAAAGGGTGGAGATTAAGGATGTTCGTCTTCCACAACAACTCCAGCGAACGATGGCTGCAGAAGCGGAAGCTACCAGAGAAGCTAAGGCGAAAGTAATTGCTGCGGAAGGAGAAATGAAAGCGTCGGAAGCGTTGAAGGAGGCGGCTCTTGTGTTATCGCAGAGTCCTGGTGCATTGCAGTTAAGATATCTTCAGACACTAGCGACTATCGCGACAGAGAAAAACTCGACGATAATTTTCCCAGTGCCATTGGACGTGTTCACACCATTTATAAGGGGAGAAAATGCAGTTTGATCCCTGTTGACATTGATTGCTTCATAATTACAGTGTATAATGAAAAAACTTGAAGATATCATTTCATTACAAACAAAATACTGGAGACATTGTTTGAAGAAAGTGTGCTAATATAAACCGTCGTGAAATATATTTAATATACAAGTGGAGTTAAAATACATTTAAGATTGCATAATATGTCATCGAGCAAGCTAAAACCAACTTAATAAAAATCTATTAATTTAATTATTGCTAATGATACGAATCTGATATAATACGTTATTATTGAAACTAGACTTTATTTATGCATACTCACTGGAAGCATGATAAAGGTTCAAATTGTTCTTTCCCAGATACAAAAGGCCTGTGATATTGGAGTGAGCTTGGAATTCTTTCCACTTCAAAGAAAATAGGGAAAAATAACAAAATAAGTAGAATCGTGAACCAAGAAAAGGTATCTCATAATTTGTGACGAGTGGATCATCAATGTAAAGCTCCGTAAAAATAAAATGTCTGAGCTTCCAACGAGCATATCCACTTCCCCACAACTCTCTATGCCTGGCGCAGTGAAGGTTCATCAAGAGCCTTCGAAACCTGAAGAGCTTTCGAAACCTGTCACAAAAATTTACACTTCGGATCCAGACGCTCGTACAGGTTGTATTGAGATCCTTGCACTGGTATGCTCATGGATTCTAGTCGTCCTATTCTTTCCAGTTGCAATATTCTACTGCGTCAAAATTGTGGCCGAGTACGAGAGAGCTGTGATTTTCAGGTAGGCTTCTAGCTGGCAACCCTATGCTGTAAGGCGGCCTTGGAATTTTTTTGGAAATATAAGGTGGTTTGCTACAACTTCATTCCTGATTTTCAGAATGGGAAGACTTCGAGGTGGTGGAGCCAGAGGACCAGGAACCTTCTTCGTTCTGCCATGTATGGACGAAATCTACAATTTAGATTTGAGAACAGTCAGTTTTGATATCCAGCCACAGTCAATCCTTACTCAGGACGCGCTGTCAGTTGCAGTGGATGCAGTTGGTATACGAGTCTTGCGCAGATTTTATCGATATTTTTCACACAAATGAATAAGCTGAATCTTTAAAACTATTCTTATTTCTATGTTATACGCGGACAGTTTATTATCGAGTTTTTGACCCAGAAATGGCCATTACAAATGTGAGAAATTACAACGCGGCCACGCAGTTGTTGGCGCAAACCACTTTGAGGACTGTTCTTGGAACAAGGAAATTAGCAGAGATTCTGTCTGACCGAGAGAGTATTGCAGTAGGCATGAAAGTTGCTTTGGATGAAGCAACAGATCCTTGGGGAGTCAAGGTAGAAAGGGTTGAGTTCAAGAATGTCGCCCTTCCAGAACAACTTCAAAGGAAAATGGCTGCTGAAGCGGAAGCTACTCGAGAAGCTCTTGCAAAGGTAATTGCAGCGGAAGGGGAAAAGAAAGCTTCGGAAGCGTTGAGGGAGGCGTCAGTTGCTTTATCTCAGAGTCCAGCTGCATTGCAGTTAAGGTATCTTCAAACACTGGCCACCATTGCTACCGACAAGAATTCCACCATTATTTTCCCTTTGCCGATGGAAATTCTGAAAGGGTTCTCGCGATGAAATTGAGATCGAAGCATATATAATATAGAAATGAATATGATGGGATAAGTACGGAACTCTTGAAATTTTAATGTTGGTATAGCTTTGTGGCAATCTTATGTGTTTAGCTTGAATTCAATAAATCGTCCCAAGTCAAGTAATGCTCATTGTCTGCATCTGCATTGTTTTTACATTGAAATGGTTTCGATATTTATTTTACCGTTTCACCTTGGGGCGAAATTCACACCATTTTATTTTATAACATTTCACATTATTACATTAAACGCCATATTCCAAACGGACAGAATATGTTGTCGTACGGCTTCTTATTCATATTGATTGGTTCAAGGAAATGAATAGGTACGGATATACTTCGAACATTTAAAAAACAATTGATATAATATTTCCGACAAACGAGCACATATTCCAGGAAAAGCGCACGAAAAGAAGTCATGCCATGTTTGAGCTCAGTCAGTGGTCGCATGTGCAGGTGTCCTTTATCAGACAGTGTCGAACTGGTGACATATGTCTTTATTTTTTGTCTAAATTGATGTATACTACCGATTGGTATAATTTTGAATTGTACTGGCAAAATTGCAATCTTCACTTCAGTGCACATCAGAAAAGGAACCCAACATTGTTCCCAAAATTGAAGATTCTCTTATTGAGAGCAGCTATACTTTTTTTTACTGAAACAAGTAAATTTTACGAATTAAGTAATTGGCAATATAAGCATGGCCAGTGCCAGTGCCACCAGTTCCAGTTCGACTTATAGCGATGAATCCAGTGAATCCACAACCACAAGCCCTCCGAGCAACACAGAATCGGACGTTGAGGAATCCGAGTACACACAATATGACTTGGTACAGAAGTTGTCTTTAATTGGGAGTTATACGCTGCCACGCTTTATACAGATTCCTAAAAAGGTTCATAAACCTTCAGCTACTTTTCTAAATTGGACTGTACATTTTGGTTAGCTATTCAATTTTCAATTTTTTGATACTCGAGTAGTCCCGAATGGACATTTCCCAGAGGCAAAAGAAGCATATCGACATGGCAAGAGCGGTTCCAGTGCCGCCGTCATTCGAGAAAGTGGTTACGACTTGGGATGAGAAGCTAACTGGAGGTGAGTGTGGAGCCCATGCCACAAATCTTTCAACCAAAATATTTGAAGCCTTAGCATCCGTGTTATTTAACACATCTGTGCCCATAATGGCAACTCATACGAAGCTTCTCTATCTCAAGCAACTTCAGATGGACTACCTTGCAGCAAAATCTATGGGTAAAGATCTTGAACGTCTTCGCTGCCTTCGTCTCATCAATAGAACAATGGGGGCACATGAAGTTACATGGATTGATGAGGAGTGGGTAGCAGCGTCGAAAGCGTTCTTTGTCCCAATTCATGTTCTTCAAAAATCCTCCAGAGCTCCTCCAACTCCTCATGTTAGGAGGTATGCTTTCTCTCCAGTTTTGGATGACGAACTTCCAATACGAATTGTTGTGGAACTCACGGACTTTTCTGTGAAGACGAAGTCGAAAGCTGGCAAGAAGAATTCGTCTTCAAAGAAGAAGATACAAACGCACCACAAGGTCGTCACAAAGTGAACAATAACTCAGATAATCACTCTGGATGAGTTACGATAAGTTGTAAACACATAACTTTTATTAATGTCCACATAGATTTCATTCACACAGTATAATGCACATTTAGATAAGAATTAATTTCAGGTGTGTCTCAAAATTTCATATATGTGGATTGGATTATGGTTTGAATTTTAACATTATATAACGCCTTCAGTAATTAAACTTTTTGTTTCTTGTTCCATTCCCTCATTTCCAAATACCTTTATTTGATGTATATGCGCACAAGTACACCTTTTTGTCCTTTAAGTTCTATGAAGATCAATCTTGTTTCCATTCTTCATGTCAGTCTAATTAATTTTATGTATAATTAATTTAATTAGAATATAATGTATCCACTAAAACTAAACTTAAATCATACAGTAACGTTTTCTACCAACGTTTTTCACCCAACTCTCCAATTCATTAAAATCATTTTTAGTTATATTTTAGGTTTTGTAATAGGCATTTCCTCATAAGGCATCACTTTTCGATCAGAATGTCAAAAACTTTTTTTGCTTAAAATTAGCCGTCTGTCTATACGTACATTATACATCCTTCTTTCCTGTGATTAGGTCATCATCATAGTCAAGATATCACGTTGAACTTCTTCATCCTTTTCCCACGTTTTAAATAAACACTGATATTATTCAAAGACTATAATTACGTTTTCCGACTACAGCCCTGCTTCCATGTGTAACTTTTTATTAAACGACCGACTTCGGTGGGTATGTGTATATGCAAAACTGTTCGCAGTTCGCACCATTCGAATTTTGAAATAAGAATGCCATTTTTCTCAACAAGAACTCCAATCATGCTTACCTACTTTAACAAATGATAAAAATCTCGCAATGTAACGATGTAAGAGCTTAATAAGTTTTAATAATACATATTTTCTAAAAATCTAAAGTATCAATCCACTCCAATCAAATCCAGATACTGTACAGTTGTTTAAAGTAAAGTGTAGCAAAGCAGAATTTCTCGGTGTAACATTACCCAAAAACTAAGCACTGCTTAAGCATATACCTAGACATTAAAATTAAGTACTTCTGATAAAAAAAATTTGTTAAACATATATAGTTCCTATTCCTAATGTATGTGTGCCTACACTTTTTGACCCATACCTGCCGATTATTTTCTTAACAAAAACTTCCCTGAAAACTTGTAATATTTATAAGGTAATTATTCCAACATACAATCTATAAGTATATAGTCATTTAATTAAACTATAGAGGTATAGTAAATCATCTAAACATTATCGGTCAAAACTGTAATCATGATATCGACTATGAATATTTAAATGTTGTAATAAAAATTAAAATAGTAATATGGCTAGTTTTTTCTCTCCGCTCCGTTGACAAGATTGACAACTGCACCCTTAGTAAATACGATTTTTTTGATTTGGTGCGAAAATGGGAGAAAATCCCTATTAAACTACCGATAACTTTAGTTATACATTCTAATTTATCTAAGGTATGGTAATATGCGAACTTGATTAGTTTCATACTGAAGTTTCTTCTTAAAAATTTCTTAGTCCTGTCCAGTAGACCATACTGGTACTGTCAACGCTTAGCAGACCACCCACTGGATAACACTAGAATCCTTTCCCCCGGTAGAAACGAGGCGAGTGTCGTCGGGTAAGAATTGGACACTTGTGACATGACTACTGTGACCTCCGTATGTGTGACAAAGGGACTGGAGGGTACAAGACAAGTTAATATTATATTTTGCATGAATGAATTCTTGGCGAAGCGGTTTCCGCAGGTATTTGTATAGAGGCTTACCTTTGGCTGCGTGACTGGATACGTGTACAATTTGACTTTTCCAAAATCATCTCCAGTTGCGACAAGTTTCTTATCGTGCGACCTGTCACTCGTGTTCACATCCGTTCCATCAGCATTCTCCGGCCAAATGCCTATTGTGACTGCGCTCAAGGTACACGTTGTCGTTCCCCAGTCTGTGTCACGAAGCTGAGATGATTGCGGGATTTGCCGACAGACGGACGCGTTCCCTAAAAAAATGTTTAATAATCAGAAATGATGTCCTGTCATAAATATGTATCGTGCATGTACAAATCGCTGGAAACAGTAAATTCCTTACAGTAAAGAACTTCATAATCTCCCGAGTTGCTCTGGAGGAAGGTGCTGTCAGCCGACCAGTCAAAATGGGTTATAAAACTTGAGTGACCCTGGAATTACAATTTACAAATTTTAAAATTGTTCCGCTATGATTCTTTCAAGCTAAAAATATTATCTATATGGTGCTTACAGAACATCTTCCAATGCGATTGTACTTAAAATAATTGTCACTGGCTTGGTAAATGTATATAATGTTATCTCGTGAACCAATTGCCAACATCTTTCCATCCGGTGAGAAGCGGACGACCTACAAACAAAGCGAGCAAGTTGCTTATCGTATCGCATATCATTAAACTCGGAAATGAAATTTAAAAAATCTTCAAAGCGTTATATAGTTTTTTATCTCGTGATAGCACACGGTCTACTTAAGACAATGCATTGCGTTTATTACCTGAATGGGTTCTGATCCATCGTTGTGATGGGAGAGGATCTCTCTCGTTTCAGCGGAAATGGCAAACCAATGACCTAAAATTGTTCCAACGACTATAACAGATCCGTCCGGAGAGAAACAAGCCGACTGTATCGCTTCCTGAAAAACGCCAGTGATAAGATTTGTTATTATCGGAAATGAAGCAAGTTTGCATGCGAAACTTGAACTCGACGCGATGTCACAAATTCGTCATAATATCTTACATCAAAATCCAAAGACCACACCGCAGTGTGACTCAGCGAATCCCAGAGAATCAGTACTTTGTCATGACCTCCAGTAATGAACTGGGACTGTTCCGGGTGCACAGCTAAGCCCCACAACTCATCCGTGTGTCCCTGCACAACGGGCTGGAATGGTAGCTGGAAGCTTCCAGCTAATATGCAATTTTTAGTTGTGCCAACAATCAGTTGGCTACCTCTCCCTTCGGTAATTGCTCGAATTGGACCATACTGTTCCGGAATCTATACAATAAAACACGTCAAATTGTTACAAAACATTGAAGGTAGTCTTCCAATCGCAAAATGTACGTGGGTAGCAGAAAGCTTTTTTTTACAGTCGTCGTTAACACCTACTTACTCAAACCAACATTGCTCACCGCAGTAATTAATAGTTCATGAAAGTAATCATTTTTAAAAGCACCTTCTCAACATCATAAATTGTGAGGAAATTAATGCTTTGAGTGACTTCTTCGTATCAATTTTCTCCTCACTCAATCTTCTTGTCAGGCAGGATCTACATTTTAATGCCCTTTATGGGAATGCCACTTAATTCATTGGTGCGAGTAAAAAAGGAATAAAATAATGATAGCATTCAGAGAAATAATAATAATGGCTCAATCTTGAAAATCAAAAGGGAAAATTATTAAGTATTTCGTGAACTTAAAACTTCGTTCTGTTCATACGCATTCGCTAAAAGTGTGTGTATATATTCACGTGGATGTTAACGTGTTAAATGACACCAGCTTTCTTATAAACTCATATTATTTACAATCGCAGCATGAATTATTAAATGATCATATATGGCATCATGTGCTTCTATCATGAAAGAAAAATTAAATACGATTCAACTGAAGTACAATCTTCCATTCTAAATAACATGCCATGGCCTATTTGAAATATGATTAGGCGTCAAAGAATTGAAAGGGAACATGATACACGGGGCTACACACGATAAACTCCACAAGGCGTCTTTTTTTACTCACATCGTACTTTGTTTGACAGGTGCAAGCCCTGTAATCAGAATATGCTAACGTAATGATCATTTGTCCTAATACGGAAGGAACATAAATACAGTGCAAAAAATATACCACTAACATTAATTCCCACGTAGGCTTTGTTTTTTTCTTCTCCTCGTGTTTTCGTTCATTCTGAATGCAGTGAACTCGAATATTATTAGCGCTAGCCATTTTTGATGAAAACAAAGTTCGAGAAGACGATGATGAGCGTTGAAGGAGCTACTTTACAGTTATTGAATAATGTTTGCAAATTGGCTAGTTTTCTCTTGAAAAGGGCACCTTCTGTTTTACGATCGCATGTTTTTCCCAAATAAAAAAAATCATTTCTCTTTGCGCAAAGAAAGCAAAAGGCTATTGACACTTACCACTGTTTCAATCTCAGCTTTGCTAAGCTGAGCATCCCACTGCAGGACTCGGCCATCCTTCCCACCTCCAGAAAGAATTTCCCCATCCTTTAACGTGTAAATGGAGAATACAGGGCCTTCATGAGCACCTCGAACTGCTTTTGCCACCACATTGGTTCCTCGAGCCCAGACCAAGATGTTCCCACTGGAGTCTCCTGACACGATATCCCCATTTACGGTGAAGGCCAAACATGTCACATATTTTGGCTTGTCGCGATGATCGAATATTCCCAGTTTCTTGTACAAACAGCAATTTTCAAATGTCCAGAATGATATGTGGCCTTTCCCACAGGAGATGATGGTGTTCTTGTCGAGAGGATGGAACTCCATTGCGACGACGGTGTCTCCAGAGCTCTGTCGTACCATAACAAATGCATCTTTTATTGAATATATGGCATGTCTATTCTTTTAACATAAAGTTCCTGACAAACTATCGATTATCAAGTTTCGAGGAGCAAGGGACTGTTTGATGTTCATACGCAATACTTCATAATTGCACTGATTTATTTCATTTGTCCAAATAAAGCATTCATGGCCACATATTATTTTGGTTCGTATGTATACCATCGCCCCAGAAAATTCATATCTGTCAAAAGTGGTTAATTGTGATTTTTCTAGTTGACAGTGCTGACACCGATGAGTTATTAGTTTAGCCTTGTCACCTCGCCATGAACATAATCGCAAAAGAATAATAATAATTTGGCGAATGTGTTATCCACTTTTTGATACGTGTGGCCTGACACGTTGACAATTGTATTTTTAATGACATGCAAAAATAATAATTGCGCGATACGATAACTATATCTGATGTGTTATGATAGTTATTCATATTCATTCTCGAAGCTATCACAATTGCAAAGAAAATGGTTCAGTTGGGTATTTGCCAAGAATAGGTCCATGATCTAATCTAAGCTGACCTTATTCTCCGCCAATTTCTGTCCTTTCTCTCCCTTCTGCCAGTCCCAAACGGAAATATTATGCTCGCTGGATTCATCAATGACGCAGAGTAGACCACCGCCGTCCTGTTTAAATAAAAGACACAAATTAGAACAAATATTTACCTACCACGACCACGCTAACGACATTTATGGCTAACTTGAAACATATTAGTCTCAAGTGTCAAAAGAGGATCATTTTCCTTAAGCTATCTTGTCAGAAAACGGGTGTAATTCAAGTCAACAAACAAAATCTTCCAAATACGTACCGCTTTCGAAAAGGACAGGCAACAAATCGACCTCTCAAAGTCTCCCAGCCCAATAACGTGAAGTGTGTGAAGACTCACCGAGTTCCATATGCGCACGTGAGCCTGTCAAATAAAGAGAATTAAATTTAAGATATTCCTCCTCCAATCCAAGATCCAAGTGTCGAGGATCTTTACTTGTAATATGAGACCATGCAAATTCGGCTCTGATTTAAGTTTGGCTATCCTCAAATTCCTTTAATCTCATTCTACATTTTGCTAAATTGTAGTAATGTGACACTGAAATGTGATGCCACACATATTATGCTAATAAACACGTAAGCGCATCTTATCAAATGTCTTCCGTGAAGAATGACACAAGACCAACTTTAGATTGTAAAACTCGTTCATTCATTTTAAATCAAAGATGGTATTCATATACTTAAAGTCACTGCATCCATTTCAAAAATCAGGGCCGAGTACGAGTTAGGATTTAATAGTTCGCTATTAGCATTTAATCCTTCTCTTAATATTTTCTTTACCTTTCCTTCACGTCGATCATGACCAGCACACTGACCAGTGGCAACTATTAACTTGTTGGGATGAATGGCCAAGCTAAAAAATCAAACATCAAAATAAGACATGTCTCAGTTAGTACAGCGATCCTCAAATCATCATACATATGTCTGAATGGCAAAAGATTAGTGAATTTCTTTGGACGTTTGGCATATTTCATACAAGACGAATCAACAAAATCCCTTGAATTTGAATCATCACTGTGATCATTCTCAAGACATATGTTTCACGTCATGCCATTATGAATATCGTAATACGCACGAAGGATTACTTATGCAAAAATTCTTTTTTTATAAACCACAGTAAAATCTTATATCAACCGCACACTCCTCGTCAAAATATTTTTGGATCCGTTGTCACTAAATCATGTATTCCGAGCATTGTAAGTTGTGAATGCATGCATACATTGACTTGTCAAGGAAATCAAGAGTTTAATGACTTGCTACTGTGGATAACAAGAAGCATGTTTCAATATTTACATTTTAATACCTGAAGGGTAAGGACATGTAATAAATCTAATCTTTTTCAAGATGCCACCCGTTTAGTCTATAGTAGCATTCTTCTTGGCTTGAGAGTGTATCATATTTCATCAGTCCCATTGTCAAAATGATCTTAATATTATGCATATATCACATGGGCATGTAGACCGTAGGAATAAGTTAATGATACAAGTTCTCCCACATGTTACAGTAGACATGCTTCACGGTGTGTGCGGAAGGCTGTTGCACTTGCCAAGAGAATTGTAAATGAAACACAATAGATGTAACATTTAATGGGGCATAATGTGTATAACCACAAAAATGAATACAAAATAGTACAGATAAAAGCCGGTGCCGACACAAGACCAAAAAGTATGATACACCTGCTCTAACTACACAGATTACAGAATGAAAATGTGGGGGAAATGCTTGACGATTAAAAGAAAATATCTTGTAGTTGAAGTAGTACTCCATCCCATTTTCAGATTTGTAAAGGTCACCAAACCTCAAGAGTATTCAATTCGCAATCAGCAAACGAAACAAAGTTGACCATGTCGTCAATCATGTTAAACAACACTTGTTGGAGACGTTTAAGGATGATGATAAGATAACAAATTCTTCTCTTTCAATCCGTGAATAATGACGAGCATAAAGGGAAACATTAACATTAATCTTTATATTCTTCTTCGACATAGATAGTAGCTTACTTGTGCTCTTTATTTGTCAAAGTAATCTTGGATACTCGAGAAGCTCCACCCTAGCACCTGTCTCGAATATAGAGATGGGATATTTAACGGGATGAAGATTTTCACACAAAACTTTGGTTTTGACTCCGAAGCAAATTGGGTTTCTCTCGAGGGTTATTTACCCAATCCGACACATTCTACTTGTTGCCAATAATAGAAAAGGAGAAACGGGAAATGAAGAGGAGGATGATAAGACAAGACCAGGCCACATATAAGACAAAGTTTAAAATTTCCATAATTTTTAAAATGCAAACTTTGATCAAATTGCGTTGCAACTCAACTCCTTGCTTTCACTTTGCCATACTTGTTTCTTGTGTTGTGAGTACAAAAACAGAACAAATTGTTCCTCAATCCGAGGTTATGAACTTGAATGACAGTGAGTGCAACCATGTCCATAAATATTCCATTTTTGTAATGCAAATCGAAAGGAAGACACTCGCAAGGAATTCCTTTAAAGGTGCAAGGTGTTGGGCATAAATCGTGTGTCGAATTTTATTCAGGATTTAGACAGTCATTATTTTTTTTCAAAGTTGCCATAAATGTGTGGAAAAATACGAAAAAGAGGATGTGTGGGATGGAATTTTCAGTTCAAAAACCGCTGATTTGCCTTTAGAAAAATAAAAGGTGAATGTGACAAAAAAATCCTACTTCAGTTTTTAACCTTGATCTTCTTCATATGTTCATGAAGACAAATGGCAATTTTTCTCTTAAAACTACAACCGAACTTGTGTGAACAAATGAAACCCATGAAGCATGCTTATGTATTTTCTCCAGATAGATAGTTGTTAATTTTTTTTGCATAAACTTATGCTCGTTATGAGCATTATGCATAACTTATAACTGAAAGGACAGATTTTACTTGCTGGAAGACTGGAAGTGTTCCAACATTTCTCATCCTCATATCATAACATTTTACGTGAGTGTATAGCTTCCGTTTTCCGCTCCATTACCTTTTCCTTCTTCCAAGAAATTAACTCCTATTATGCCACTATGAGCTCTTCTCCAAATCCCTTGGGGGATGAGAGTCAGGAAACGGTCTCACGGAGAATATCCTTTCCTTCGTTGTCTATCCGCTTACTCTATTCCGCATCAAATGACTACACGTTTTATTTTTACTCCTCTAATTTCCATTCAAATTAGTAGTCTCCACATTTACCATGTGAAATACGACATGACATACAAATGAAAATCAAAACTAGTCAGTGCAACGAACAAGCAAAAGCCTGCATTCTGCATCTCTCAATCCGAATCTTTTATCCCGTTTGAAAGTGCGCATCATTTGAAATGAAGGCAGTTAAAATATATTCCTTTCTGGATTCGGTAACGTTCCAATTGCAACAGTATTCCTTGACCCGGAACAATAAAAATTGCATATCATCATGCATAATACTTATTTTCGGAGATCCTCACTGATGCATACAGTCTTGCCTTTTGTCCTCATCTACGTCAAGCCAAATTGCTCACAGCATCACTGACTCTCCCCAAAATGCACTTGTTCACGTCTTTTGCGAGAGAAAAGTACATTTCCTCGTCTGCATTCAATTTTAGTACACTCGCCAATTTTGCTTGCAAATTATGCATGTAATATTCATAGGTTTTTACAGTTCACTTGTATTTTGGTGATGAACCATGACATTGCACCCCATTGAAATGCAGCGTGGCATGAAAGTTCCATCATTTGCGAGGACGATAGGACCGAGACCGGTGTGTAGTGTGTGTATATTTATATACCTCCTCTCTCATCACCGTCAAAGACAATCTCTCTGTTTTGTTTGCAATGTTATGATAATGACGCGATAGTTTATATTGTGCATTCATAGAGAAGAGAGCACATTGTGCCAATGTCATTTACCCTTCTTCACTCATATTGTACTCGAAGACGAAAAGATGAAAAGAACATAACAGATTTGCATTTATTTCATACAAAAAAAGCATTATTCATTTATGCGAGGTTATAGAATTGTGCACTGTGCACACGGCTTGCTTACCACTTCACGTCATCGTTATGCCCCAGATAGTGTCGCTGCTGTTGTTCCTCCACATTGTACAAGACAACAGCGGCCGCAATGAAGTAGACCAGCTCACCGGTAGGTAGATAATACAAATTTGCTCTGCAGTCACGACCCCGATAACCGTACCTAAAAGTCAGAATAGGAAAAATAATGGTGAAAAAAATTGTTGAGAACAATAACACACTAGTCACATTCTCCTTTTATGATAAGAGCTTTTACACAAAATTTCAGAGCTTCAGCCCAAAAGCGGATTTTTTTTTCGTGAAAAGAAAGCACACACACACACATTCATCTCTCAAGCGGATGTCATGTTAGATACTTATTGAATACAACATTTTCATATCCCTCGGTACCATTATTGTTGCAGGCTTTGCAATTTTCGCTTGTTTCCTTAAAAAACATTAACTCCTCTCCCATCTCTCTCTCTCTCTCTTGTCGTAGTTGCACTTACGAGTTGAATAGCTGAACACTGAACTAGAACCGATATATGTGCTCAACTGTCACAGAGGATTGTCTCCGTTCTCAGATAAGATTACATTTTTACATTTTTCACCCGCTTCCTAAGGAAAGATGAAATGTACGTGAGCAAAACTAATGTACAAATTTTACAGAGGAAAAAGGACAGACAAAAGGAAGGATTTTTTTCTGCAGCAAAAGAAAATTAGGATAGGAGATACACAGCCTTGACATTTTATATGTCATGTACGTGGACACATAATGATTTGCTCGGATAAAATAAGCTTGCAAAAAATATATTGCAGCGTCTTCTTTCATTTGACTGAAGTCTACTCTACCGAGCTCCTTTGATACTTGGAGCTATTTTAAGCCAATTTCGTTTGACAGGATGATGTGCGTGGTTATATTCGTTCTGGTTGTGATGTGATCTATGTATTCAATGAATTCTGGGAAAAGTTATCATGGAATAATGAATCGAATACAAATATATAGCTCGCTTTCTAGGAAAAGCTCTCTACTTTCTCAAATGCCATGTAGAACTAGAACTTATAAATGATCTTTCTAACCAGGACACAAATGGCCGTAATGTTCATTAGTACTAATGAATGACATTTTCACGGTTTCACACATGTGCCGAATACAAAGCTTCCCTTTCATCTTCCTCTCAGGTGTCCTTCAAATTTGGAAATAGCGTTCACTTATTATGATTACAGAGATCTAAAAGAGGAAACTTTTGCCATACAAATTACACGTCACATGGAACTTTCATCGAAGTTCTTCTTTCATTCATCTTCCATGCAACGCAACGACCTCAAGACCCACATCACTCCCTGCATCCACCTCGCCTCGGTAAAAAGTAATCAATAAAAAATCGTTTTCACTTTTTATCAGCCAATACGAATCTATTGAAAATTGAAAACCAGCACACGCTTGGCTCATGAAAAAATGAAACAATTCTCGGCTCAATTTATTCTGATAGATTCTGCTTTTGCAATCATTTCCATATGCAGATATATGAACTATATATTTACAAGTTAGAGCGTAACTCAAACTTTATAAGAAACAATTTGTCTCCTTTTTCTACGCATTACTTTGCTTCATTCGTAGACACATAGCATATGTGTAATAAATATGGTTTTTGCAGGTATTAGAAATGGGAAACGAGGCTGAACCAATTTATCGCTAGCAAAAGGTGGAAATTCGTGTATATATTGTTTCATACGACACCATCAATTCTGCCACAGGAGCAAATTGCTTCTGCAGCATCTTACATTTATCCTCAGGAGAACTCAGGATGCTATTATTCTAAATGTTATCAAACCAGCATCAGCATCAAATATAAAACAGTTGACTTTTTCTCTACGGACTATTTTATGCCAGTGTCAGTGCAATGGTGCATTTTACGACATGAAACTACTGAATTTTCCTGATTTCCTGATTCATGTGCTTCGTGATTTGAGAAAAATTATTGTTACTATTAAATTATTATTGTAACTTATTATTAGTAAAACCTTAATATTTCTTGCTCAAAAGCTCAAACTAAAACGTCGAAAACAAATTTTTCTTTATGAATTGATGACATAACTCTGAAATAGATCCAAGGAATTTGCCAATCGTAGTACAAATTTTGATTTCAATTTGGAAACGTGAATCTTACCTTAAAATAAAAAGGCAACTAAAATATCAGACCAACTAACATTTTTAGCCGGATACTATCCAGAAAAATCTAACAAAAGACAAATTGTCTTTTTTCCCCTTGGAGTAAAGTAGAAAGCCAGAGAGGTTGCAAAGATAGAATCTAACATAGCCTCAACTCAATGTATTCAACAAAGTTTTCTCAATTCTCAACTCAACGATGCACAAGCATGGACATAGAATGAAAATCTACACAGCCAGAGCTTCCTTCTAAACCAACACACACATTCCCAAGAATAGTAATCAAATTCACATTCACGTCCTTCTCTCTCTCTCCAATCTAAATGCCCCATAATCCACACGATCATCCCCCGTAATCTTCTTTATCGTCGACGAGAGAATTGCAAGGAAATTAGCATGAAATGAGAGTTTTCTCAGACTTTCGAGAGATCTCAATTTTAGACATGTCGGCGACAGCCGGAGATGAGACTAAAGCTTTTTATATATAGCTATTTTATATAAGCTTATATATATTCAAGCTTGTCTACAATTTGTTCTCGCTACTCATATAAACTCATCTCACGCTGTGTTTACTTTTATGTAAGGACACTGCCGCAAAAGTTGTTTAATTCCGTAAAGCAAACTCAATAATATATAAAATCCTCTCGCATACACACACACACACGCGTTGTCGTCGTCGTTGTAAAGAGTTTCAAAAATTGTTGTTTTCGTAGTATAATTTTCTACATTCTTGAATACTTAATGTGCTCACTGACTACAATCAAAACCATTCCGGTTGATGTTGATACGCATGCACTTTATACGTTCGCATTTTGCATATGGTCATATATTCACCATTCATCACTTCAATTGAAGGTCTCTCCCCTCGAAATATCTTCTCAAATCTTCTGTCGCTGTCTGAGACCATTTTTCACACGAAATTATCATCCCATTAATGCACCGATATTGCACACACGTGTAACGAGAACGACGTGGTGAAGTGGTGATGTACACAAGTTCAGCACTCAAAAGAGCACTTTTTTTGCATCTACTCTATCTAATCCACTTCCTTCTTATTCTTCTTTGATATCTTCATCTTCTCACATTATGATTCGAATGTCATGTCATGGGTGAATATCCTGTCTTGTCATACAAGCAATTTTTTCCTTCGTTTTATGTTCAAAATTACACATCAGCAGACAACGTCTCCTCCACCGCCGGCTCACACAAGTTACATCAAAATATGTTGCAGCTTTCCTACGATGATTTGCTCTAGTGAACTAGTTCCTTCATATAAAAAACGTGATTGTTTGTGCTGTGTTTTTGTTGTACCTGTGCTTCACAAGAGCATTATTCTTCTTGAGCCAGAGCACGCGGACGTACGTACATCCAATTTCCCTTTTATCGCACAAGCTTAGTCCCCGATAAGAGATCATTATGTGGCCATATACAATTTGCTTAGACAATATGGATGATTATGATAATGAGAAACCAATAATCCTATAAAGCCCTATATTTCGTACTTGAGGGAGAGAGAGAAAACGGTCGCAGTCGCCGGCATATTGAAAGAGAAACGGTTTATGAAAAAGTGCAAAATTATTTATGAGGAAAAAATTGTGCCAGTAAAAATACATAAATATAAGCTTGGTTTCATTGTATTTTTTATCGTTTCTCTCCGCGTTTTCTCTTTTGCGGCTACGAAAGAAGCTTTATATCCCTACCACCACCGAATCCTCGTAAATTCACCTTTTTTGATTGCAATTTATTGCATATGATTGAGATGAGATGGGAGATTATCACAATTTCATCGGCGAGAAGAAACGAAAGTTTTTTTTGACAAGCGGACTAATAGGTAACACAATTTTTAAAGTGAATTTTTGTCAATATAAAAAAGGATTAAATTTTCTCTACTTACACCCACTCCAAGCGAAGTTTCGCAAGTGGAGCAGTGGCCACTCGAGACAAGCTGTAGTTGTCAACGAGAGCTGTTGGCAGATACAGGTTGATTGGCCGACCTCTCAAGAAGAGCCGAATTGTCCCTTCCTCCGAGTTGAATGTGGCATCCTTTGTGCTACATTGAAAGAGTGTGAAAATAAACATTTTAACAACATAAATAATATCCTCTCATCGTATTTACAAAATTAGATTTTAAGACTCCCAGCGCCGTCACCAATTAGATGCCTACATACATAAAAACATTTGTGAATACGGTATATTCAACTTTTTATCATGTAAAGCCCCAATTTGCAAAAATAATCCCAAAAAGTAAAATATACTTCCTACTTCGAGCTCAATTCATTCCCAAATCCCAAGTGATTTTACGAACGAATTGCATTTTACAATTTTCACTTTGACCAGAGGGCTAACAATGCATTTAGAGGAGAGGTCCGTTCTCTCTGCATCATGCATCGTCGTGAGTTAGAAATGCGGAAAAAATTACAGCCCATCGCCCAACCCAACAGCTAAAGCTAAACAAACGTCGGAATTAATTTCACGACTCATCACGACAAAACTGCTTATTTACAATAGGTACATGTATATTACAACCATATACACTACACGACTACACAGATGTGTATACCTATGAATTACTGCCTTAATCAGACAATTTCCCAAATTGTAAAGGATAATGCTCATTGCTCACCTTGTGCATTATAACCACAAAGCCAAGGTTAAGAGGACAAGTTCAATCTCATTTTAAATTAGTGAAGTCAATCCACAAATGTTGTAGAAAAAAGAACGTTATTGCTACCGCAGCACACACATAGTAATAACCGCATGCACATACACATTACCTACTTACATCCGATTAAACCACGTCAGCGCTTTTTATATTCTTTTTGAATTGGTTACAAACATGCGTATGCAAGCATTAAAACTAAGCTTTTTGCACTACGTGAGGCCATATTGAAAAGCGGTGAGTGAAAATTATATTTTAGTAAAAGTTGCTAAATTGCATCCTGAAAATGACGGTTCTCCACGACGCAAAGTTTTTAAATTTAAGTCACCCAGTAAAAATTGTAATAAAGATGTGGTATTTTAATGTTTCGAAGTATTGAAGATATGAGAGGAAGGAACAAATACGTCAAAATTTGAGCCACTAATTACAATTTGCAACATATAGCATCTCGATTATAAATATTGAAGCAAGCACATGTACACCTTGCAACTCAAATTCTCCCTTCTAAAATATGGATAAATAACTTTAAAAAAAGATAAACATATCATTCATACCCGTGCCTCGTATGAGGTGATTTCACATGCAAATTTAACAAGGACCGAGCTGTAACATTGTTTCTGCTTTATGTGAACGAGCGAAGAAGGCGCAGCGCATAATAGGTGAAACGGGACAAAGAAAAAAAATGAGAAAACGAGTTAAATTAGCAATCTCATAAAATATATAAATATATGGTTTTTAGGCATTATAAATGAAGCAAAAGTCACGACACGGTCATATAATACGAGAATATAAAGTTCTGATTAGTTAGTACATACTTTAAATGCAGCAATTAGTTTTATTTTTTCGTACAACACTAATTTTGTCTTTTGAAGAAATATAGGCGGCATATGATTTTGGAGAAAGGTGATGATAACAGTAAAACATATGGAATTACGGAATTACTACTTCGTCCGCTAATAGCCACTCCCACTTTCTCAAATTTTTGACGCTAGCCCAACTTTCATGATCAACTTGTTCAGAATGTAATCACAAACATAACATCTTTATTTTTCAAAGTTGCAGGAACAGTCACGTTGACAAAGACGTCATAGCGGGATACAATAATATCACAAGTTGATTTCTGATCATGATCATCTAAGCTCTGATATATATATTTTTTTACTTCCGTTTGCATTTTGCTCAAATTCTACCCTGAGCGCACACCTATTTCCCAGAACAATACAAGACGTGACTCAAATTCGTGTAATAACTTTTTTCTCGCTCTATTGTGTTGCGATGTTGTGAAAGATTTTTTTTGCTCTCTGAAAATAATCTAACTGTGGACTTGTGGATGAGACTTTGGTGGTGAGAATGAACTCGTGTTTGAAAAGTACGTAGCGAAAGAAATTGAAACTTTCAAACCTTGAAAAAATCTTACAATTTTAATGGCGATTGTATGTTCACCATTATTTTCGGATCTACTGTCATCCGTAATAATTGATTGAGCTATTGAAATCGCAAACTGTGCCCAATCACGTTCTTACACAGGTAGACCAGGTCATAAAGTACGATCACACAAAAATACATCGCGTTATTTATCTCAGCAAAAGCTACCAGTTTATAACAATAAATAAGTCTTGAAAGCCTGTTAGTTGAAACTTTTGTACTGTATAAAAAGCAGCATTCATCATTTGTTTTTCCGTTCAATTCAAGTGCAAGGATACAAACAAAATACAAAAGTTAATTGTATTTCTTTAGTTGCTACTCATGCTAATGTCATCGTGCCTTATTTGTGTATGCTTATGTATGTATGTGCTGTACTATGATTACCATGCACTTCTTTAACACGTGCACAAACACGAAATAATTTTTGTATCCTTTGAGAAAAGGTTTAAGTAAATAGACGCGCGTGCAGAAGGAGTTTTTCGTTGAATCACGCTGCTGAAAATTTCAAAAAAGTGCATATATGACACTTCGTGATTCTTTTCATGTACAAAAGATTTTCAGATAAAGTCTAATGTTTGCGAGTGTCAGAAGAACTTTTAAAAATCTCGAGAGCAAATTACCCAACCTAACCTGAGCAATATTTCGAATCAGCTTTCTTTAATTTGTCCTTCTTAATTAAACTAATTACTTTAATCAGGTAGCGAAAATTTTTAAGAGGATTTTTGGGAGGACTCGTTCCGCAACAAAAACTCAGGTTTTTATATTCAGACGCGGACGTGATAAACTTGCTGTTTTCAAACTAAATGGGTCCCATTTGTTGCAAACATGCAAATGAGTCTTAATGGGAATTAATTAATGAAAATAACGTTCAAGATAAATAATTGATTAGAAAAGATATTCTCATTTCCTCCCCTCCCCACCCAAATGTTCTTCCCAACTTACCTCGCAGCCATAGCTGAATTTTGTGAGAAGAGCGATGGGGTGCTTCCACTGTGAAAATCACTTGTGGAACTCCAACGTTTCGCGAGTGGAGATGGAGTGCCGTTGGTGCCTCCTCCGTTTCGCAACTGATTCGGAGAAATCGGAGCTCCAGCTGGGCTCAGAGCACCTCCAGTATTTCCAGCGTTTTTCGGCGACGGCGTCCCTCGGTTATATGGCGATGGAGAAGGGGATGGCGACAATCCGTTAGAACTCTGGCTGTCTGCGGAGTGAAGTGAGCCAGTGGATTGGTGTAGATTCGTCCGTCTGAAAATACCACAAGGGAATAGTAGTCAGTTTTATTCTCATGGTGCGATATTTATCTAAAGAATATTTGGAGTTTCTCTCAAAATTAGGAAAAAATACTTGAAACAAGGTGTACGAAACGTGACTACAAAACTACAAGTAAGCTCATAGTCATCATCATCAGCAACAGCATATCATCATAATAATATCTGCAAGTAAAGCCCATATCGCATCGTCAAGACAAGAGGAAAGGAAACTAAACCGAACCACTCCTTAATGTCTTGCTTGCATGAGTAATGATGATGATGACAATGACAGAATGAGAGTTCCTCTTCAAGTCATCCATGAAGCAAATATACCAACCACCTGCCTACTTTTACTACTACCTTTGCTAGCACAGCGCTGCGCTATACACAAAGACCTTCGTCTTCGTGTATGCATGCACACGAGTTATCCAAATACTCAACTCCATTTTTCGTATCCACTTCAGTAGACAACTTTAGAAACAGAACTAACCAATCTTGTTAATGTTCTTGAAGAAAGAGAAGAGCTCATAGTTCCAGGAACTCATATTTATTATTATCTGGTAGCTGCAAATGTTTTTTCCAGTTCCCTGTGATATCTTAGTCTATTGGTGTTTATTCGCAGCTACCGACACTATTTACGTTTTACATGAATATGTACTGCAGTTGTATGCACAATATGCACATGCGAACTAGCTGCGTATTTCTTAACTTTGTTCTATCCATTATCATCATTTTCTATAAAGATGCTACAAGAAATGGTCATGTCAATAGTCAACATTGCTCCGAGTCAATTCAGTTACTAACATCATTGTCTTTTCGAGGAGTTGACAAAATCATCCCCGTACCCTAAGGATCGATGTATATTATTACTGTACTCAATTAATTCAGTTAAATTGAAACCTGAAATACCTTACATACCTTCTTGAATACAGCAGCAGATAGTAGCTGGCTTCACTTCAAGACATGAATAATTTATTGGAATTTTACGGTGATTCTAACAACACAATTTTTAGCACAGCTTCTTTCTGTCCCTTATATCTTGCACAGCATCAAGAGCAAGACATACCTACTTTTTATTTTAAAAACTGCACCGTTACCCAATAAAAAATTACCACAGGGTATGTAGGGTGTGTATGCGTATAATTAAATGGGAAATATATGAAATGTAATGCAATATGTCACTCGTGCAAAAGAGTACGTGAGGTAATCTAAAGGAAAACGACAATAAAAAACCAAAAATCTTATTTCCGTTCGTCGAAAACCGGTGTTGTCACCGGGAGATAACAGTATACAACAGCACACAAGTAGTTTACAAGAATTAAAAGACGAGGAATACGAAGACTTGGTCGGTGGTGTGGGTGCGAAGTACGCACAATTCAACTATTCATATTCAAGCATTCACAAAAAATGATTTCAACAGGAAATATTACGCCATATAAGCGTATTACTAAAAGGTAGTAGCTTACGTCTTAAGACTCGTCAAGGGAAGCCGGAAAAATGTACGCCAAGATTGTTATCAAAAACGATATCTTGCAGCTATAATGGCTTTCTATTATAGCACCATTATTGCAACAATGTCACAGGAAAGATTTTTTTACGATAGAAAAAGATAACTGTATAAAGGAAACAGCAGCTGAGAGGAAAAAAATTAGTAGAGCACCACACGAACTTAATTCTGTATTGCAGTACAGTTTGCTGGTTTGGTTTAGTGGAAACAAATGTGCAAAACACTTTTATTGCAATCTATTTATGAGTAACAAAAATGGGAATATGAGAAAGATACAAAATACTGTCCTGTGGTAAGTCCCAAGCTTGAAAACTGTAATGGTACCTCATGTAGTGTAGTAGTAGTCAACAAGTTCCCTCAATTTATGGTGCAAAATACGATATAGAGCATTTGTTTTGTGGTCTGGTCACAGACTGCCTGTATCAGTGACGCAAATTTGCGCGTTTTAAGTAAGTATGAATGTTACAATATCATATCTCATCTGTGTGATTTTTATCAGTGTGTGTGTTGGAAACTATCATCTCATCGCTCATGCCTGCTTTTAATTTGAATTGTCACATTTCAAGCAACACAACACCGGCCCACAACCCAAATCTTTACTATACCAAAGAATGAACATGGGCATGGACAGTCCAATAAATTCATATTAATAATGACAGTTGGTACATTAGATGCACACATGTCAAAATCAGAATTTGCCATCATCATATCATCTATATAACCATCCAAAACATATAGTAATTTACCCCCGCATCTTGGCAGACTCATCGGTGGAGAACGTTATAGCGTCCTCTCACTCAGCTTTAATTAGCAAAAGTGTTGGTTTTTATCATTGATGCGCGAGTCTTACTGGAATGCTTATAAGTATGACGTGAGAAGTGATAAATATGAACATGTGTCGGCAACATCTGCATTGTCCTTCATCTCTCTCTCTCTCTCTTTCTCTCTGTGTGCATTACAACGACATTGTGTCAACAGAATATAGTTGAGTTGAGTCTGTCACTCAGAGTGAAACAGGACTCTCGTCACGTCACACTCGCAATAAGAAACACAGTAAGAATATTTGTTTCATGTATTCATTTCTGCAAGATAAGAGGATCTATGCAAAATCATGCCATATGGACAAAACTAAAAATTCTTCGTTTCATTTGCAGTCGTGTGTTCCTTGTAACTTACTTTAAGACTGCCTTTGATCATTGATGAATGAGAGGATTTAAACACTATTTCCTCCCGAGTTCCGAGCAGCTCTTCTCTGGTGGCATACTCTTCTAAAACAAGTTCGAACGAAATCACTGTGCGCATGCGTCCAATTTCATAAATTGCATAAGCAATTTCAGTCAGACTTCAACTAACAAGAAGGAAGAAGTGTGATGATGACGATGATGATTATGTGATTGTAAAGCTGAAAAACTGCTGCTGGCGGTGTGCTTACAGTGTCATTGCTCTCTTTTTTTAGTTTTTACCTTTTTAAAAACTATTATTATTTTTATTCCACTTATTTCTTCAGAAGCTGTCGACTCTTGTATTTCAAAGTCGTAAAAACGAAGACACGTCTGTCAAGTTGCAGTATGAAATGAATGATGATAATAATATGATTTTTTCGGAGGTTTGATATAGAATTTAGAACCAAATGAATGATATCGTTTTCGTTTTGAGCTCACTACAAAAAGGCATGAATGAACGTGACACAGGTAATCATTTCTTGTCTGTTTCTATCAATTGTACATCGTTCAGGGTAGGTAACTTGACGGGTTGACTGTCTACCTCTGAGAATCGCTCTCAATTCAATGAATGAGTGGAAGAAGAAAAACTTCCCGTTATGATTTGCTCAGCAATTAGCAATGATCTACTAAACTATTAATCAAGTGGAATTTCTGGATTACAAGCAACACTTGCACGAGACGATGAAAATTAAGATTTATAAATTGAGCATGAATTGCTCGAGTTGATTTAACGAGTTGCAGGTGTGGTTGAAGTGAATCGTCGTGGTATAATCAGGCGTGTTTTAAATGTCTGTTTCGATTCGATATTCGATCCTCACGACGGTTTCGAGTCACGTAAACCGTGTTGATGTAGCGTAGCGATGTGCCGTCGTTCACAAATCTTTTTCAAATTCGAGCGAACTTTTCTTTCAGATAGGTTCTTCAGCCCCAACAATGCAAAGATGTTTTGGATTTTGGTTTAAATTGCAAATTAATTACCCACCTGTATTTGGATATGCCAATATTACTCTGTGGATGGTGGTGGCCGTTAAGTCCAGGTCTTCTCCAGTCTCCTCGAGCTGTGGCGTCCGAATTTGTCTGGTAAACTTTCAGTCTTCCCAAATTCTCCTTGAAGTGAGCGTGGTGTGGGCTGCCACCTCCATTTATTGTGGTGTTGGAGATAAGTTGAGGACCTGTGGAGTCAAAAGAAATTAGAAAATATGGTTTTTAGCGATATTAATATTGCGACAATTGCAGTGACAAAAGCTAACGTTTTCGAAAGAAAATGTAAAAAATCTAACACTTTTGCCGACCGGAATCTGCTGATTCTTCGTTCATTTTGTGAGAAACAGTAGATTTGAAACAGGATGAGATGTATGAGAACAACTGAAACATAACTCCGTTATCAAACTTCGCTAATTTCTGACTGAAATGTGTTAGAAAATATGAAGTAAGTTTTGCATGAAAAGGTATAGAATTTTTGAAGCAATATGCTTGTATGATTGCCTAATCCACTTGCATTACATTATATTTCGTGAAAAATTTAACAGGAAGAGGCTCTTTGGACGATCCATTTTAAATTGTTTTGATATAATGCCAAAATGCTCTGTGGTGCAATTGTACCTTAATAGCAAACCAACAAAAAACCAAAGATTACGCATATAACCAACCCAATAGTTAATGTACAAATGTGGCTTCAACATCTTATATGATTCAGATGCTAATCAGGTCTAATTTCGATACAATTACTGCTCTATACTTAATGCTCCTTAACCAGGCGCTGGAGTTTCGACTTGGGAGCACTTCGATTAAGATTTTCCATTATATTCACAACGTATGTACAAGTGTGCATTTTACATATCAAGATATCTATCCAATTCTTCACATCTTTCATCATATTTTCAAGTCAGATGAAGCGCACAAAATCTTTATAATAGAAATCTTATATGCATTTATGCATTGTAGAAGCTCTCTTTGATATTCGAATTCCAGTCACGGATTTTGAACGTGTGTGACACTGCCACTGCAGGTCTAGCCTAGTACAAATAAATACCTTGGGTCTGCACAAACAAACTCAAGTATATACATTTATATTCGCATTTGTATTGATTGGTCCATACTGGTTTCTGGTTTAAGTCATTTGTTGGAGAAGAGCTCTTAATTTCGAACATCTTGTTGTATATGAAAACCTGAATCATTATTTGCAATTCAAGTCCCTACTTACAAACCAGTGCAGGGAGAGCGAAAGATTATTTTATTTGCTAACTTGAAAACGGATGCACTCAATTCATACCTACAGGAATGAGTCTGAAGCGTACAAAGCTATACAATTTTATGCTTCCTTACCTCTAATACAATTAATTCAATTGCAGCTTACGTATAAAAGCTATTTTGCTTCACAAGGTCAATTTGTAAGATGGCATCACGCAGGGATTTTCTTGAGTTTGCTTCAAGATGACCTGTCTACCGAATAAATTTACATTATGACGACGATGATTACAAAGTTATAGATGACGACAGTCTCCCATTCTTACCAGAGATTTCCTAAAGACGTTTCTACACAAAGCTTTCAGGTAAAGCATAAAACTTGTTCTGAATCGTATCTCGCATATTACATCACACTCGTTCATACCTACATCGACTAAGCGACTATGAAGGTTTGGCTGCATAAAATAGCCAAAAAACAACTCTGACGGAACAACTTTGCTTCAAAACTATGTAAAGTCTTCTTTATCATAGGTACACGCATACAAGATGAGATCGTTGTGACTTTGCTTGTGAGTGAGCAATATGGTTCATCTTGAGCCATAAGAGGCTCAAAATCATTGTAATCATATTTACATGGTATGTGCGATGCATGGTCAATTGGCTCATAAACTATGCGAGAAGTGGGATCCGATCTTGTTGAACTGTTCAAGAAGATGCGATGCATTTTATCGTCGTAGCCATCGCCCATGAATTAAGAAGTATCACACACATGTGCCATATACGTGCTAAATTGCCGATCAGTTACCTAAATGCAGTGCAGTGTACAACAACTTGGCAAAAAAAGTCTTAACACCACACCGTCGACGGGGGGTAATAAACGTAAATTTGCGTAATGAAGAAATGGGAGATGGGATAAATTGCCTCTTGTACTTTATTATTTGGTGTACAATAAATCAACCTGTGAGCACTTGTGAGCACAAAACCGTCTATTACAAAAGTCTCAATGTGTTGAAATGAGTAAATTTAATACCTACTTGATGTGCATAGTTATGCAACAAAAACTGTGCTAAACGTTCATGCTACAAGACTAGACAAGGGATACAAATAAACATTCATTTTTTATAATGTGAAAAACTGAATCCTGCAAAAAGCCGATAAATTAGTCACACTCTTCGTAAGGTACCATAAAATAACTTTTCTGTGTACTTATTTTTACTTCAGTTTTGTTTTTCCACTCAAATTGCATTTTGCATTAAAAACCTTGTAGAAAAGAGAATGCAATGCAACGTGTTTTGGGTGAGAAGTGAGAATTCAATTTGAATATAAAAATGAAATATGCATGACATTACGTGAATTTCGCACCGATGCGAGGGAGAAGCCAAACCTGCATTGCAGATTTTTCAAATGGAAAAACTACGTTTAGGCTAAAGTTCAAAAAGATTCTTTTTTGGCATTTACGACTTTATGCTGTCGGGTTTCTTATGCATCGCTATTAATTGGGAACACAAGAGCATTGCATTATTGCGGTAGATGAACTGGAGCAAAACAACTGCTGCTAAATATATACATATGCGCCATAACCAAAACTACCGACACCGACTAATCAAATTATAGACACGAAGTACCAGAATATAAGAACGCCTTCGCCATGAGCTACGCAGTAAATTATTTCAAGATTGAGTTACTGACAAGTTACAATTCACTTGCAGCTTTTAAAATAAGTAATCCTGGTGCGGGGCCGAAGGCATGTTTCGCCCTAAACTGGCGAGGCAAGGTGGCTCCAAAACGTAGTTTTGTGTTAGGGTGACAAAAACTTAATCTCGCAAATGCTTTTCTTTGTTGTAGTGTGGATCTGCATTCAAAAATCTGAATGCGAATTTTTTGTGTGCATATCCTCAAGCAATAAATTTGAATACTACATACCTGCCGCAACTGGCAAATGATCATTGCAATCGGCTAGATTTAATAAATGGGGAACACAGACCCCTAGATTTTGGTAGATTTCTTAGAAATCTCATTACCGATGTCAATCAGACAAAATAAATGTTCAGGAGAAGATTCGAGATTCCTACCAGGATTTATGAAAAGTTAAAAATGTAATTTTGAGGCTGGAATTATTTATCCTTCAAGAGATTTCGGCAGCTCTCGTCCTTGAAAAGTTTTGAAGAGGACACGGGCAACAGATTTCGTGAAAACTTCTCGTTATTATATTCATTGAAAACAAAGGAACATATATCTTGAAACTTTTGCTACTTCATTCAATTCAAAGTTTCACATTCATCATCATTACGGGCACAACTGACAACTTACTAAAATACGTTTGAGTTTATACTGCGTACGCTTCAGCTTGACAGCTAGATGACAAAACTGAATGTCAAAATGAAACGTGAATGAAGATGCTGTGAGAACTCGAGAAGCAAAAAAATTATGCATTTTGCTGTCTCAGCGTAGCATTTCAAGATTCATAATTTCATAAATCCTTCTAGCGTTTCCATCAAAACATGCCACCACTTTAATACTGGACTGCTACCCGCTTTGAGTTCTAAGATTGAATACGTTCACATTATGCAGTTTCATTCCAAACTCCTCTCACTAGGTTCGTAAATATACGCTTGATTATACAAAAACTTTTTATTTAAAAAAGTTGCAGGCACAACTAACGAAAAAATCCCACATGTCTAATCAAAAAACAGACACGCACATGCATGATTATGTGCTATGATAAACGAGAATTGTGATTGTGAGATTTTATAGTTTTTGTTATTCACTGTCTCGTGTTTTGCAAACTTTTCAAGGTCCTTTGGCAGAATAGTAACATAAGATGTGTGTGTGTGTAACAGTCGAGTGAGAGTTGCCAGAACTGGATGGTGCACTGGAGTGCAATTTATTTAAGAAAACATGCCGATGTCTCGTTTTTACTCACAACCCCCTCTCCAAAACCATGAGTTGATATTCTCAAGCTGGTTTAGGTGCAAGTTTTAAAGTTATGATGAGAACGTACCTGTGCTATAAAAATTGATCCGAATGTATCGTCTCACATACTCACAAAAGATAGCTTTTTATACTTAATTACAAGGATAACGAAGGAGCCTGGTTTTTGTTTCAGTACAACAAAATTACCAGCTCAAATTCAAGTAGAAGAAAACTTTTTGAATATCGTGATGATTGATGATGATGATTCTGACACTAAACACTTATTGCCACACCACACCCAGAGACCACCATCGACGACGTAAGATGAAGAAATGCGCTATCCTATCTATCATGCTTATTTTCTCTTAACATTTGCTCCATTACCTTAATGCAAGGTAGAAGTCACGGGATATCTCACGTAATTAGAAATCAATACATGACTAATTTATGGGTATTGATGTATTATGCACATATATTATATCCATACACTTTTATCGAGTATAGGAATGTGTTCTATGAGAACTTTTTTATATATTGTGAGCACCTATGAAGATGTCATCAACGACCATAGTCATTCCCAAATTAACTAAACTCAATTAAATCTCGGCAATGAATGAAATTCCTTTTGAAATGAGTAAAAGGGCATAACAGCAAGTGAAAGTAATACTCACACCACACCGCACCGGTACAATATGGTTGATGTTGATGAAATATATGTGCAAACTAGATTATTTACACAGCTGGGCTGCTCATTACAGTAATCTAATTTATAGCTGTACAATAAGTAAAAAAATTGTGTACTCTTACCTCGAGCCCCTTCAAGGTTAGTTATCCTTCGGAGGACATCCGCAAGTGTGGCACGAAGGCAGAGGATCTCGTCCCTCTGCTCATAGACCTTCTTCTCCAAGTCACCTACGCGTTCGCGCATAGTCTCGTTCTCGTTTTCCAGCATCTCGTCTACAACATTGTAAAAACATATATATGAGCACAGGTCACATCGGACAAACGTAGGTACATTTATGTAACCTACATTTTTACCCTCTGCTACGAAGATATATATATATACTAGCCACGGGTACCCGACTCCGTACGGGGGAATTAAGAATTTCTCGAAGCGCAGACTCCTCTAGCATTATTGATTATCATTACAAATAAATACATAACGTGCTCTGGTTCCATAACCGAGGCAAAATATTTGTAACATTTCACATCACCAGGGATTTTGCATTGGATTTGTAAATTGATATAAATAACGGATTCGTTAGTTGACACCAGAATTGCCCTTTCCCTAAGCAACTCATTGTTTCCGAAATTATATCCAGATCAGGAAATGAAATGTGCAGCTTGTAAGTTCGTACAAAGTGACGACAACTGATCCGGATCTACAATTCAGATCTACCTAATCATGATGGTCTGCAGGAAGTTCCCCTCTCACAATTTTAACAAATTTTGTGAAAACAATACTGATTCCGATTCAGCACTCAACTGAATTCTCACGTTGATTGATAGCTTGCATTGGCGAACGGATTTCCACCGCTTAGATAATTTCAGACATGCATTTAATTGCTCAGCAGCAGTTGAGTTACTAATTGCCGGTAAAGTTTGCCTAAAGTCACCAGAAAGAACATTTGTACCTCCCATTAAAGATTCGTTAGCATATAATGAGTAATGAGTACGATATAATGCGATAACATCTTTCCAGTAGGATCAATCACCGAACAATCGGATAAAAGAGACAGAAATGCATAAAGGACATACAGATAGGCAGACAGAAGGAAAATGTTCGTTAGTTGACGCCAGAATTGCCCTTTCCCTAAGACACTCATTGTTTCTGAAATTATGTTCCGGATTCGGAAATGTGTAGCTTATAAGTTCGTCCAAAGTGTTGACA
>JAQFZW010001093.1:0-33581 GCA_034687055.1 Heteromurus nitidus
AAGCAATGATGATCGAGATCGCTATTTGATGTCAAGGGGACTTCGTACACCTAGCTCGAGCTTCACTTTTTGTACATTCATGTACCTTCTATCATATTTGTATTCTTTGGAATCCACTGCAGCCTTCACTCGCAGAATGGGCAACAATTTCCTTCCTTTTCTTTCACAAGGGTTGTGTGTCGCATGTATCACACAAAACTTCGGCAGGCATTCGGTACCATAGTCTACGAAGTTAATACACATTTCCTGTGTGTTTTTCTGTCTCCATCCATGCATTTGCATAAAGAAAGTTATTTATGAGCGCAAATTACACTTCGCTTCGTTTCATCACACAACGACACAAAAAAGGTTGCATTAACGAATGTGATGGAAGTGCAAAAGGAAAAGCATGAGGGCATAATGACTGGCAGGAGTGACGAAGAAGACTTTTTTTACGTCAATGGCACAAAATATGAAGGATCTTGTTTATGAATCCTCCTCCTCCTCTCTCTCTCTCTCTCTCTCTTCTTGCCTATTTACATATTAAGTAATTTTCTACAAGCATTCACGGATGAAGAGAGAAGTTATGTATAATATATGCATGTATATTTATTACACTTTTGGTTTAGGGAATATATTCTCTCAAAGTATTTTCCCTGATCTGATCAAGATCACACGAAAGCCTAATGATATGTCCGCGTGTGTAGGCAGATATGACAAGAGTTTTTTTCTCTGCAGAGTTTGTGCGTAGGAAGCTCAATAAGCCATTCTACGGATGATTGTGGAGAAACTGTTTTGCTATTGCTTCTCTCCTGTGAAACAAGAGTGAGTGGGCTGTTGTACTAACACAGATGTTGATTTTTACCCCTTTCTCTTGAATTCAGAAAAGTAGAAATAGAAGTTTCTTGTAGGCATATTACAACTCCCAGAAATCGACATTTCCAACAGAGAAGAAATATTGAAAAGCTCCATCTTCTGTTCCGTATATATTGGAAGAGAGATTTTTTTTGGCTATGACAAAACCTAAAACAAGCATTCCATCAGCAGCGAAAAATATAATAAGATTTTTTTTTCATTCATTCATCTTCCGCAGTTTCTGAGAACTTCACGTGTTAGATGGTTGACTCATTATTCCCTGCGTACATATTACAGTCGGTAATTCTACCGTAGAAATTTTTCTGCAAAAACAAATCTCATTTTTCAGAACGACATGTTTGGTGACGATAAGAAAATCCAGATAAACGACTTGACATACTTTGAAGTATTCTATTAGTTCATGTCGAATATATATTAGCTGATCTCATTGAAACAAAGTCCAATTCCTTCCCAACATTTGGTGGACTCCAATAAAAAATGTTCGATATGATTGAATGAACCAATTGGGACATGTCGCACTCCATTAGAGCTTTCGAGATTTGCAAATTTATCTTAGAAAACATGTGACTGGGAGTTAAAAGTCAAAATGAACGATAATAGTTCAGTTCAAATTTCGTGGTAATGGTCAATGCGTAAAGTTATGATGATATAATGCAATCGTTATTAAGTAAGAACTGTTAATCAGATTAATATCCGCCTCTACATTTAAGATTAAATTTATTATGACACTTCTTAAAGCAAAGATCGTAGAAGCCAGCTAATTTCGTAATTTCTTTGGTTGTTATAAACGCATAAAAATGGGTTCTAGGAAGAAATTTGTGATCATTCGAATTCACAGTATGACATTTGAAAAGATTTGAATACTTAATAAATCTGAATTCAATATGAACTTGACTATATACTACATCGTACATCGATTACTTATGCGCTGTAGTAAATCGTCTATCATATAAAATACTGAATATTATCACGAAACTTCATCAAATTGCCAGGTAGGCTTAATCGGACTAAATAAGTGGCTATAGTGTTGACAAGTATGTAGAACAAGTAGTGTACACCCCAATTTTGCATTTATAGCAGAACAGAATAGAACACCCTTTGGAGCTCCCAATTTTACTAATATCTACTGTTACACCGCTGCTCTGTTTTGTAGGTGAGCAAAATGGCATAGAAAATAGCAGAAAGCACACGTTCACCACAAGTGATTACATCAAGATGAGAATTAATTGCTACTGCTTGTGCTCCGCAATGTCTAATTAAAGCCATTCATTGCATGTCATTACGCACCATGAAAGTAATACGCGTTTCGTGTAGAAAATAACTTAATTTTACAAGCACGCCAATTAGACTACCCGCATTCTCATGCATGCACAAACAAATGGAATAATAACACACACGTTTGCGCCATGCTTGAGCATTACATTTTTTCAGAAAATTGAGCGGAGTAACTCACAAAATAACACACATGCACACTCTTTCAGCCTAGTGAAAGAGTTAATTAGAGTTACGCTGTCTGGATTTCACGAAGAAAGAAAAAATGTAAAGGTGAAAAGATGTTCTTGTATTTACGAAAGCAAATCTCACACTTCCACGAAAATGAAATGTTAAACCCAGAGGGATTTTATAGAAAATTCCATTTTCCAATCTTACTTGTTTGAAAATTATAACCCTTTCTTTGGGATGACAAAAGCTTATTGACATTTGAAAAATCTGAAATTACCTGGTTTAATTATTCTCCACTTTGATTTTAATAATTTTCTTACGGGCATCTTGATTCGGCATATCCGTTCGTATGATTCTAAAAATAATTTAAAGTTTTTAAAAGAAAAAAGAATTGTGCAAAACAAACGAGTTTTGTCATGTCTAAAATTGTGAAACAGATGAATATGTATTATGGATGTAGGATGTAGGTGTTTCGTGTGAATTCAAAGCTCACGAGAAAAATAGGAACGTAAAAATAAAATAATAACGATTAGAGCGCACATTCCAGTAGCTCTTTCACAATCGCAAAACAAACCCACACACACAAACCCATTACGACTGATTAATATTTCTTTGTTTTTCTCTATACTTTTTTTGCTGCTGCGTGTGTGTGCAACACAACATGGAAAGGGCCTTTCTTCCCAGGTAGACTTGCTGCCTCAGGAGAAAAACATCAAGTCGGGCGTAATTCACATATATTTCTACTGCACTTCTACAGTGTGGAGTAACAGTGTACATTCGGCTCGGCGTTATTCACACATTGCTCGCACATTAACAAAAATACGGTAAATTAATGGTATATATTATATGACGGCTGAACGAACACGTAAGTACAGTGATGAAGGGAGAACACACACACACTCGTCTTGTACGATAGGTAGTAATGAACATTACAACACACACACAGCACGACACGGTGAGCGAACACCTGCTGATAGCTCGGAAAATCCCCTTTCTCTCTCTCCTTCTTTCCCGTCTTGTTTGATGATTCATGTCTAAATTATTGCTAATTAGCACCTTGCTGACATAAATTGAGAATCTAGTAGGAATACTCCCCTTCTCAGCTCTTCAAGTGCATAAACTGACGTTTATGGGTTTCCCGTATGGGATTCACCACATTGTTTGTTAATACCACGTTTAGACTTGTTCGTGGCTCATGTTCAGGAAAAATTAATTCTATTCGAATAAGAAGAATTTGTTCTCTAACAAAAATATCAGAGTTTTCCAAAAGGATTAGGATTGATTATCGTCACACTTTGTCTTGTCACATGGGTTGGGGTCTTGGGGTATGTGTGTGCGTACGTTAAATGCCTCCAGTGAAGCATGTCCAAGAAAGTGAAGAACTCTCGAGCTGATTTGAGTTTGATGTGGAATTTTCAGGCACGTTAAAACCCAAAATGACATTTCAGTCAATAGTCTAGTATCTAACGTGTTAACGAGGCATGCTACCGCTGGTAATTCCATTTTACCCTCGCATGCACTGATTAGCTTTGCATAAACAACAGGAAATTAGACTTGGATGTACTCTGTAATTACTCATTTCATAGACTCGAGCCAGCCTTTAATTTCAAATTCATTTCCTGTCATCGGAGACGGATAGGGGACTGGTACTCGACTCGTTTGAGTTTGTACATTTTATTTTCATTACATAAAATAGCGACTAGACAAAACTCATCACTTCTTTCTATCCATCGCGGATGGTGATGACTCGGGATTTATAAATCGTTGTTGGAATGAAGTCGCTAAAAAGCATTGACTCGAAACGCATTTTCCATTACGCTCAGTTGGTAAATTCGCACATTCATAAAGATACCCGGATATGAGGACACTTATATCCGTAAGCCGCTCAAGTCAACAAGTTTTCAGCACGATGTAGGTACATATACCCCCTACATATGTAACGAGGTAGGCCATCCTTTGAAAATTTTGTTTGTCAAAAGAAAGTTCGGGAAAATGGTGCCGATTCATGCTTTCTGCGTTTCCTAAAATGACAGTTGAGTTGAGTCATCGTCTGCAAATATACTATTTTTTCCGCCTGTGTGTGTGTTGCGTTGCGGTGCGCACTCACTAATACTCGGGGATTATTTACAAACGCAAATTTAAGCAAACGTTTATCAACGAACGAAGGATGGATATCAGACGTAACGAGCTGTCGATTGAAAGGAAAACAACCATGCAGAACGTTATTGGCAGAGTGCCTGAATTGAATGATACTGATGAACTATTAAGTAAGACCAGGCCTACAGCCTACATGAGCCTATGAGGTGGTTCTTTAACAGAAAATCCAACAAAAAACAACATCTAAATATGTCTTCCATGTTGTTTAACTTTTTCTATTACCAACAAACAAAAAAATCACACGCAAACCATAAAAAATTAACAGTTCATTCATTCACACGTAACGTCAGCATATATTTAGCATTTTTCCAAAGTGGCAAAAGTGAGCATGAAGTTCTGGCTGAAATCGTGTACGTTTTGCAGAGAGAGAAAAATCCACTCTGAATATCGTTTCATCATCGTCTTATTTCGAACATAAATAGAAAGAGGAATATGGTGTCATTGTTTGCAGTTGATTTTACTCCATCCCACGATTTCATTCTCGTGATATGTGATATCATCTCAGTATACACATTTTTTTCTCCAATTGACGCACTTTTGCACACAAGCTTTCACTCATAATCTCTCTGATCATTTTGTAAAAAAGCAGGTACATGAAAATCCCGGTTGTTTGTTTCATATTCTTCCTTTCAATACTAACTGGACAAATATTGAGGGCGTGTAGTATAGAAGGCTGTTTATCTTCCACACGTCAGAACAAATTGTGGGCATTTTTTTCTTTCCTTTTTCGAACTTGTATCCGCAAAACCAATTACTTTTTCACGGAAACTTTGGACAACATCACATATTAAATGAAGTATTTTTCCGGCATTTTGCGTTGGCGTAAAAAAATCTAAGAGGAGGCAAGAGAAAAGAAGCAACAAGAAACCACATATTCATGTCATGTAATCTTGCATAAAGCACTAAATATGAAAAGGTTGTTGATATCATTCTGAAGAAGGGAAATATTAAATAGAAAAGTTCCAAGTTGTTGTTATTGTTTGCATTACATCATTAATGAGCATGAATGCAAGATGATGGGACTGCGTGATGAGAGAGAGAAGAAGAAGAAAAAAAACTGAACAAGTTAAAGAGGCTGAGTGAGGATGTGAGAAGTACACACTACCAAATCGAGTCACAATCATCAAATCATAGAATGATGCTGCACGTCATGTACGCATTATATCTGTTTGTAGTGTGTGGGAGGGAACTATTGAGCATGACATACCATCTCATCATCAGCATCAGCAGGCTTATATTTTTTTAACGTGCCATACTCCAACCACGCCACTATTTTCATGCTTAAAAAGAAGGAGAGAGAATAAGGAGAAGACAATATATATAGGCAACCACTAATAATAGACATTATGGTACATGTATAGTGACTCTCTGGATCTGACAGAGACTCGATCTCTAACAAGGTATAAAGGAATGTGGAAAAAAAAGATTTGGGGAACATACATCTTCTCCGCCTTGTCAGACTATATTTTTTGTGTGTGTGCTCGAGAGTGTTAACTTCACAATACGTAATCCACAGTGTGTGTGCGCCTACCTACATACGTACGTACGTTTGACACGAACAAAGTACAATCAACACGACACACGACAGCTACTAAACAGCAAACCACCTCTCGCCAAAAAAAGCTGAGAAAGAGAGAGAGAGAGAGAAGTGAGAAAATGTATTAAAATATATATACACACACATCACTATCACATATATGCTAGATCTCTCTGAAGATCACAAGCTCTATCGCTCGTAATATTGCCATTATCAATATTCCAAAACTAGCTTTTCAAGTTCAGTGAAGCAAACAAGGAAATATCATGTTGAAATTCCAAAAGATCTGAATTTGAATACATCTCAGGAGGACGAAACATGTCGTCTCTTTTGTGCACAATCACACAGCACAAGACCAAACCACACTCTCGAAAAGATTTCAGATAGAGGAATAAGGTTTGCAATTGAAAAGGTAAAAATATGCTCCTTTCACCAACACATATCTTCTTCTTGAAGAAAAAAAGGTGAGCTTCATTTCATTCAGGCCACTCCAAATATTGAGGCATGCAGGCATCCAAAAGGTGCATTTGGATACCTACAAGAAGTACAGATGATGAATGAAGTTGAAAATGTTGGCTTTTAGCAGAGGAAAAGTAGTAGCATGCATAACAAAAGACTATGACCTATCCAATACGATTAGGTACATTAAGCAACTTGGTGAATTGAAACTTTTGTTCATTTCATTTTCCTCACTATTTTTTGGCATGAAAAGAATATGCTGATTATTGGCGTGTGATATTTATCCAGTTCCCACTGGATCCTTGTAACTGGTGGAGTTTAGTTACACAACAACAGCCAAAAATATCACATGAGTCGGGGAGCTAGTATGTACGTCGCTGATATTTAGTGGATTATACTCTGTGAAAAGCGAATCACATGCGTGAAGCAGATCGAAATGAAATGAGCTGATATTGAAGATAGTCACGAAGCGATAAGGAATTGGGAATAAATGCATTCATTCCGCGAGGGAGAACAATAACCACGCACGGAATTAATAATGAGAATTTTTCACATTTCTCAGCGCCCATCTTGCCTCGGTGCATGTTGTCGCGAGCAATTAAAAACTGCATTGCAAACCCATTTATAAAAAATAATTACCATTCATTGTCTTCCCCCATTTCTGGAAATTTTTAAATTGAACCAATTAACATTCTCGAGTGCCTTCTTGTTGATTTCAAGGGAGACAATAAAACAAGTACACTTCTTCTGTTACAATTCTCCGAACAGTTTTCCTTTCGCGTAAAGATTCCTCCTGGCTACAAAAAAATATTCCTCCGCTTATTTTGATTTGAAATCAACTTGTTCTTATAACCACTGTAATCTTTTGTAGATCACTCCTTCAGCTACCTGCAAGAAAAAGGGTGCAAGGTGATCTTGAGCTGAACCTGAACTTTTAAAAACATATATTTTTCACCCGTTCACAAACAGTGTATCGAAATGTATTTCAGGGAAGAAATAGTTTAGTTTTTAACCCTTTCCCTCTCACTCGAGAAACTGTACACAGAGATCAGAGAGCAATTGTGTACGGGATTATTACAGAGCGAGGAAAAAATTTGGGAAAAGGAGAGTTGACGAAACACGTTATTAAATCCATATTACGTATGTAAATCGTGTAATTAGAGGGTGAGTGAAAAATGATGCGTTTTCTTCTACCGAAAAGTCTATTACTTTCTTACACAAAAAATACTCAGGCTTTGAATTTCATTCGTTTTATCTAACCTTTTTTATTTATCCTTCGGGGGGAAATTCCTTTTCGAAATGTATTAAACTTGTCGACAATACGTCAACTTAAATAACTTTTTCCTGATAATATTCCTTTCAATTTCTTCAGATCTGTGTTCGCGTGAGTTCATAGGGTCCTTTGAGTAAATACTTTAGCTGGGTAAGTTTTAGCGTTTAGTTTTCTCATAATCATGTTTGTTTGGTGATGAGGATGAGCGCAATGTGAGAATAGAAAATCACATGCATCCAAAATACAATTACTTTTGTGTAGAATCACAGTCTGAGGAAAACGTTTGATAATGTTTTGCCGTTGATGAAAATTGGGGAGCAGGAAAAAGAGAAAGATGAAGCGGCAAAGATAGGATTGAATGAGCATACCATGATCATATTACAATTATCAAAATCACAGTATTTTCAAGCCTTGGAGTAAAAGAAGAAGGATTTTTTTTCATTACGTCAGGTAGTGAAGTTACACGCTTACGCATCTCTCTCTAAACACTATAACCAAAAACTTTGTAACTCTTCTTTTTTACTAGATTAATATATACTTCGTCCTCCGCATATATTTATTCTGCTGTGTACGGTTGAAGAAAAAAAAAATCTTTTTTACGTGGAGGAGAGAAGGAGGCTTAACCCAAAGACGTTTTGCAAAAATTTGAAACAGGAATTTTAAACGATGTTCAATTTCTGGTTTGGTTAGCTATCTGACCACGCTGCTCCGGCGTCGTCGAAACGTTCTTCTCTCTCTCTCTCTCTCTCTCGCTGTTTGGCCCCTTCTCATTCCTCATGACATTCTGAAATATTTATGCGATAGCAAAGTTGAGGAAAAGAATATGCACACACACACAAGAAGGAACGCATATCAGCGGTTCACAGAAGAAAAAGAAGCAAAAAAAATATACTCGAGAGACGAAAAGTGTAAGATAACGAGAGAGGAGCAGTACGATGTGAGGCAAGCAACAAAGGCTGAAGAAGAAAATCATCAGCATGTCCTCTCTTGACCATAATACATACATTCCTCCTCTCTCTATACTTTTTGATATGTCGGCTTCGGCAATAAATATGGGAGAAGTGTAAGCTACAAGAATGCAATATGAAGTGAAGCCTGTTCTTTTTTCCCCTGCATTTCTCACTGAACTGACGCTGAGAACTGCTACTCTAAAAAACATTTGTAGTAACTGTCGCTCTGGCACATGCAAAAGTCAGTACAAAAGGACTAAGCTTGTACACACCTTAGCAGTGAGCTTCTTTGAAATTGGGGACGTCCTTTAAATACATAGTATATCGCAGCTGGTTTGGTTTGGTTTGGTATAGAAGGACGAATGCTCAAACTGTAAACGCAAATTATAAACAAATTTTGGTACTTGTTATTATTTTGGTTTATAATCCACATTTAAAATTCTATCGATTTCTCGGCTCTGCTTGTCGTTGTTCTACTACGCCAGCTTTGAAGCAACATTGAAAAATTACGAATTGCTCTGGATTTAGAATGAAAGCGGTGCGCTCCTGTATGTCTGGCCTGGACAATCATGAAATATAGTGTTTGTTTGTCTACCCTTTTTCTCAATCAATAAGCCTAAATTAATATATACTATTGAGTTTACAGTTTTCATGGTTAGGGTTAGTTTCTAGCTTAATACCTGAACGCTCTCACAAATCACCTACGTTTTTACACGTGTGCTTCCTTTTTTCCCTGTCTCTCTATTATGGTTAAACACAGTTATTACTTTGCCAGAATCTGAACGATTTTAAAAGGAAAAAGGCAGAGAGCTCATAAAAAATTAAATTTTCATTGGTTCCACTTGTTGAAAGGATTCACTTCAACATTCTTGTAAAATGGAAACGTGCACGCCACCACCACGACATATATTTTGTATGTTTTAAGCAATAAAGCACGAAAACGATTTCTTAAATTGCAAGCATTTTTTTACAAGATTTTGTCACTTGTTTTAACTTTAAAATGTGGATAGAAAACATATGTGTATGCTTACGTAATTAAAGTCACGGAAAAGTTTAGGCTAGCAATCAAATGGTTGAGGAGAGAGGATTTTTTTTAGCCATTCATCTCTTGTGCAGTACACCATTTTGATTGGCACTTCTGAGGTAATAATGGAACACACAAATAAATGTGACTGATTGCCGGTTAATTGCTTTTGGTTTCAGAAGATATACACGTTCAACTGTGACAGGAATTTCGTATTGAAGAAAATGAATTATGGCGATACGGCTCTTATTCCTCTTCGAACAAACCCCGTGTGTATTATATAGGCTTTAAAAACGAGGAAAATATATACATACCTCAAACGACAATATTAAGTAGTACACTCTGATATTCTCCATCGGGTCAGGTGGGATATATGGATCCAATTAGTTCCAACAGTAAATGAATTTGTCATGCTGCTGCTGAAGGGGAAAATGCATATAAGAAATATATGCCACACACACAAAAAGAGACACGTCTTCACAATTCAGTTCAATGCACGTATGTACATATATTATGTAGCTCTATGCACGTGTCTCCTAATGTATGTACGTACCTCACTTTTCTCAAGCTTGTTAAAAGGTTATTGCTGCTGTTAACCATTTTTTTCTCAGTTTATTGACTGACACTGAGGGTTCTTTAAACGTAATTTGAATTCTCATTAAAAACCTTTTTATGTCTTTTCCGAATCATATATTTCTCGCTCTTTCAAACCACACACACGTGGACACGTGCTCAGGTTCAACAAACGAAACGAACTTCTCTGAAAAAACAATTTATGAGCGGAGATTCACATTATTGATCTATATATACTGCATATTCTACCGAAAATATATATATATACATATACAATATGCACATGTCAGTGCTGACGACTGACAATAATAAATTAATCTTGACTGATATCATTGCATATTGGAGTGGCACTTTAAAAAAAATTGTTAACATAAAATATTCTCTTACCTTTGAATTTGCTTTGATGATGTTGCCTTTTGCATGGTATTTGTAATGGTATTTGTATATTTATACTCTACTTATTTTGTGAGTAGCAAATGATGTGATAAAAACAAAAAACTTTTAATCCAGTTTAGTACACCGATGATGATGCGTCTTCTTCTGACGACAAAAAATTGAGGTTTCCTGGATTGTAGGTCAGTAACGAAATGTGTGTGTACGCTTATTCCTCCTTTGCTTTAAATAGTGTTGTTTTTGTACATTGGTATAGTTTATGTAGTGTAATCCACATAATGCTTTTTTTGATTCAGATTCAAGAATATGTTACTTTTCCTGAACTGACCTTTGAACTAAGATTATTTTTTGTTTGAAGCAATTTTAATCTTACAAAAAGGATGTTCTCGCTTTCGCTCATTCACTCATAATATATATGTACACATTGTATTCATACTCCAATTTTTTGTACAGATAATTAGGATTACGGAAAAATTCTTAATATTTTTATATGTATTTTCCCGTATCTGTCCTGAGCCGAGTAAATGTTGCGGTAGATTTGTTGTTGTTTTTTTGTGTGTTGTTGTATATATTTACTTATAGAGTTTTTGTTGTTGCAGAGACGAGGCTTTTAAAATTGTGAAGACCAAAGTGCAAATATATATTTTCGTACACGAAAATATCAATGCATATTGTTGTTGTATTGTAAATATACGCTATCTTTAGAGCATGAGCAGAGGAAGTAGCAGTTGTGTAGAGTAGAGTAAAAATCAATCAAGTTTTTTTTTCTATACGCGCATGTCTTTCAAGCTCATAACATTCCAAAGCTGGTTTATATTCCTTTTGGTTTAAAAAAACTTTTCTCTTTCTTTTTATGTTGTTTGTTGTGAGGAAAACTCACTTTGTACCGGAAACCTTCTCTTGTGTTACAATGAAGAAAACCAAACTAAGCCGACAAGAGCTTCCCTTCCAGAAAACACACCACAAAAATAGAGTTCAACTTCTCGCTACATGTCTAAATACTTCCAAAAGCTGCAACTCTGTATACAAATCCCTTCAACGGAATTAGCAATTGTGTTCCTACTACGTACGCGTATAGGCACTACACACTCGAAATTCTCACATTGGTAATATGCAGAAACGCATTTTGGTGCACATTAGCAAGGACATTTTCATTAAATGACGTAGTGGAAAGATTTGCAGAAAATAAATACGTTTTTGCAAAGTTATCTATCCCATTTGTTTGTTTCTGAATTCTTTCATTGATCCTTCGATTATATTTAATTACTTTTTTTGAAGTTTATTACAAGTACATATGTACCCGAAGTAAAAGTCAACATGTAACTAGCAGTAAAATCGTTGTACTTGTGTACTATGCGGTTGTTGCTGTTTTTGTATATATGAAGCAGAGCTTAAGTAATTTTCTCTTGCAGATAAACTTTGGAAACGAAAACTGACAACGAAATGCACTTGTTTATTTTTTATGTTTGATGATGAGGTTACGGTTTCTTATGGAGTCACACGAGGAGGTATATGTATGTATATATATAACGCAACAGGTTAACACTTCTTCACCCTATGTGAAAAGTACTTCTTCCCCACTCGCTTCCTCTTCCTCTCCAGTCGAATTCTTTGATAATGCAGTCCCATCCAGATGAAGCAGTGTGAGCGACTTATAATCATATTCATTAGATTCTTCCTCTTTTCTCCGTTCACTCGTCACTTGCAAATATAGAATTGCAACTATTTATCTCTGACACAACTCCAAAAAAAATTTCACAAGTCAAATCTTTTCCAAATCACTCTCCTGACCATCCATTTTCCAATCTAGTTCCTCTCAAATCCAATATGAATTATTTTGCGGGCAAACTGCTGAACTCATTTAATCACTCCACTTCCAACTTAATTGTTGACAACTTATATAATTTCACTCAATCAACACATACAACATGTACAAACTGACACAGTTTCAGTCAAACTTCCTGAGTCTTTTTTGTTCCAGAACAGTCACTCGCAAAAAAAGGTTCCTTAGAATCTTCACTTCAGATCCAAAAATGTGGCTGCAGTATTGAGTGTGGCACACCGGTAGTCTAGTTTCTTCCTGGATATCAGAAAGGTTTGAAACAAAAGGGGAAATTTATATTAGATTGAGTAATTACAGATTAGCACCAACAATTATTTGAGTAGATCCACTTTTTTGGCATATAAGCCGACAACATTTATGTAATTTTGGAATAACTATAGAATGTCAAATCGGACTTGCACAATTTGTGATTTTTTGTATGTGCAAATTAATGTCTCACACGCAACAAACACAATAATGCAGCGTTTTCAACGTTTTTCTTGAATGTAACAGTGCATGAACTGCAACAGGGAAACATGTAAAAAATATTTATGTTAATTATTGATGCAAAAGGGGAAAAGTCAGTGTGTGTACAAATATATATGTGTAATATGTATTTCACACAAGAGCTTTTGTTTTTTCAGGTTTACACACCGAAAAATTACAGGACTCTTGTTGGTCCATCACGGTCCTAAATACTACTGGTGTATTCTCCACACAACACTAGTCACTCCAACAACAACCACCATCCATCCATCCTCATCATCATCTCTCCTATATCTTCATTTCTCTCTCTCTCTCTCTCTCTTCTCTCTCCCCAAAACACCACGAATCGTGCGTACCATGCACACATACATAATATTATATACATCTTCTGCAAGCGCAGAAACGATGGAGGAAAATCTTAGTGTGCGAGAGAGAGAATTCGCCTCACTTCACAATGTGTGTATGGATATATGAGAAGGCGAGAGAGGGATGCGATTACAAGCATACTTTTTTAGTGAATTGACTCAGCAAGAAAAATCATAATATGCATAAAATACATGCTTACTTACGAGATCTCTTGTGTAAATGTTATATGGTGAATACATACGTGGAGATGAATATCAGGGCGAGAGTGAGAGAGAAAAAAAAACTTATATCTTGAGAGCTCTAAGCTTTGAGCAGTACTGTGACTGATCTGTTCAGGTTCTCTCTCTCTCTCTCTCTCTCTCTCTCTCTCTGTACCAACGAGTTTAATATGCTAGCTCTTATATATGTAAGCAGTGTGTGTGTGTTGTCGTAATAATAACCATTATTCTCATTGGAATCATCATCATCACCAAGCAGAACGTAACAAACACTAAAGCAGTGTGTGTGTGTATCATCAGCAGCGAAAAGGAACTTTTATTTTTTTTCACGCAACCAAAGCGAAACCAACTCAACCAAGCAATATACATAGATGGCAAATCTAATACCATCCGATAAAAAAATCGGAGAGGAGAGCAACGCTAATGTATGGAGCATCTATATAGCATAACACAATATTATATAAAAACCACCTTTTATTACAACAAAAAATAACTTTTTACTCGTTTGTAGTTTGCGGAGAAGAGAGAGGAAAATATATATATGACGTACTTACTCACACATATATAGAATCTGCTGCTGGTCCACAGGAAAACATTAGAATCACATCGTCATATTATGTGTGTAGACATGATTTCAATGATGTGCACAATGTGTTCAAATGTATAAGAATGTGAATACACATTCTTTTTTTCTCTCTCTCTCTGAAAGTCATAGCCTCATCCATACAAAAATGTTTGCTTGCTCTGCCTCTCTGTTACTCATATATTTGCATCCAATACCTAATGTTAACTATCGGAATGATCATCGCCGTATTTTTGAAGAGGAGAAAAAAATAACAGCAATTTTCCCAATGTTAACACTCGGACGGACTCTACCTTTTTGATGAAGCTCTTATATGCTTGTGCACCACTGGAGCAATTTGAATAAGATCTTATGCATAGAATAGGAGTGAGAGAGATGAGTTGACGATGAGCGAGAGAGAGAGAGAGTTTCTTTCATTCTCCTCCAAACTCTATTCTCAATTCTCATCCTTTTGCCCTCTCGCAAAAATTTTCACTATCGTGGAGCCAAACGTTATCAGTAGTACATAGGGCATTCATGTGTGTGTGTGTATGAGTGTAACCATATTGCCAGTACGCTCTCGGGTTAACTTTTGATTGATACATGCACATAAAACACTTCGCATAATTTGTGATGTATCCATTCAGTTACGCTTTTGATTAGTGAAAGAGTATAAGAATGTACTTGCACACACATACAAGGGATCACATGCCTATGAAAAACAAACAAACCTTATAATGCTCACAATATCACTTTTTTATGAACTACATTCCCACTGGAGCAGTTATTATACTTAGTTCTTCTCGTGCAGAGTTTACACAACCTAGCCTAGCGTATCATGTGTAAAATGGTGGAGAATTTTATTTTTTCCTCGTTTCATTCAATTGATGAATGGAATGTGGACAAACCTTGTCGATAATATTGTGTTTGTTTGTCTTAAGTGTGTCACATGAAAAATATGGTGGTGGAAGTAACAGGTTGAAAACTTTTTTTCTGCTATATTGTCTACTTCGGAGGTAAGTAAATATGATAAGATGAGGATAAGACATGAATGATGAATGGTGGAATTCTGTGGAAATTCATAAATACTTGTGATCACACCACATCACGTAGTATTGTTTGCCTTCCTTTCCAAATTATCGCAAAACGACAAAATAAATATGGATATATTTGCAAACATACAAGCAACCCACTAAATATTGCATGTAGCATTTTGGCTTTTTAAACATTGAATTTCAAGGAATTTAGTTAGGTACCAATGTTTATATATTTTTATGTTATCTTGTGCGCCTGATTAGCTCTTAGCTTTATACATTGGGCGAACTATATATTCTCTTACAGATTTGCAAACTGTATGAACACCCAATTTCTCTTTAATCGCATTACTTCGATTGAACATTGAACCATGCCGTTATTTTGCAAGTCAATGTTTGTGTCTTAAATTGAAGTATCAAAAATACAGGTCTTGGAATTTGGATTGACCTGGCCGTGCTAGGTCAATGTCAGTTTTGCAAAACAACAAAATGCTCTATTACTTCTGGATTTAATGGTGTTTATGTGTGTATTATACGAATATGAATACGCAGTACGAAAACTTAATTCTTTAAAACTTATAACGCAGTTGGCAACTCGGCAATCGAATGTTGCACCTTCATTTTATTAAGCTAAACCCCTTCTCGTGCTACCGATGTGTCGTTTGCGAATGTAGTTGCAAAGAAGGAGGCTAAGTTTACGAGAAGAAAATTTCATCTCATATTCATTGTTAGTATGTTAGTATGTATTGTTCACTTACAATCTTCCCAACTCATGTAATACCAACGTCGTTGTTATATTGGGAGGAAGCGAGGGAGTGAACAGTGCAAATGCTCTTTTATGTGCAATTTTACTGAAGCCTCTAAAATCCATATATTTTACACACATTTGCGTAACAAAATCTTCATTCTGTCCATAGACGAAGGCCCAATGAATGAGATTGCGCACGTAGGAAATACGCACAAAGTCAGCTGCTACTCAATTTAAATGTTTATGTGAACGAGCGGAGTATTGTATGGCATTGGGAGAATTTGCTAGCTTCCTTATCACGCACATTATTATGTGTGTTAGTTAAATCTTGTGTGAAGCAGACGCTCCTCCAGTCCTCCAGCATGGGAAAACGAAGAAGGGAAAACCCTAGCTCTCCCATAGCCAAGCCAGGCCAGAGGCATATATCCTCTCGGCTTGGTTGTGTTATGTTCTGTTGTGTCAATGTTACGAGTTGCGACATACAGCGCTGGAGCTGGAGAAGTGTACGTACGTGTGCAGTACTTCCAGAACGAGCGGGCAAATAATGGACAGGGATAGATATACAAAACACACAACATCAACGCAACCCAGTTGGAACTTCGAACTTGGAAAGTCTTCCCTTACACAGCTCCGCATTATATTAAGTGCGAACTCTCTCACAACAGACAATATCCATGAACGAAAACATCATTTGTGAGAGTAGCCGAGGGGAGTTGGGTTTTTGGAATGGAGAAGAACACGCAACCGTTTATGTAGATACACTGTATAACATTTTATAAAATATAATATGAGAAATGAAGAGCAACTTACTTTGCACAACACACGCACGCTATACTTTTCTCTTTGTGCAAAATTGATATTGTGAGAAAGAAAATGTTCAATTTTGCAAATGGAATCTAGGTTAGCTAACCACGCATATTATGTACATGTGGCGGCCACCACTCTTTTAATACTTAATACACTTTTATTGACTGGACCTAGTCGGCCAAACAAAACCTCGTGTAGAAGGTGTAAACCATCTACTTTCCTCTCCTTACGTTATGATTTGCCGATTACGATGGAAAAGTAATCTAGTATTTATTCATCATGTTTAATCAATAATTTCTATTATGTTTTTGTAGACGGTTATGTACATACTGTTACTTCGATTTCAATTTCACATAATATATATACTTATGCATATTATGTATATATATACTCAATACTCGTGCTTTTACTTATGTAGATCGATGTTCATGTAGTGTATATCTATATCATGTTTCATTTCGTCTATAGATCTCGAGCTGAGCAGACACCTGACGCCAGCGTCTATTCCCAAAAATATAGCGGTCGATAATCTTTTGATATTTGCATGAATTTTTCCAGGTGTCCTGGACTATTTTGCAATTTGGTGATTTTCCATCGAAAATTGAGCTAACAGGACTTGTCCATATTTTACAGTTACCTTTCCAGAGATAATACACCGTTAGTACTGGTGTCAGTAACACTCCATCGATAAGTGCATATATTACAGTGATTGCTTAGACCATACAAAACTCAAGATATGAAAATGAGTATAAATAACAACATACAAACTACATTTAAGATATACATGTGAATAATGGGAAAACCTCTCGTCGTAAGTTGCCTTTAATTTAAATACTTTCCGTCAAAACTATTTTGAAATTCATTCAAGTCGTAAATTGGGTATTTAGTAGAGAAAATTCGTTATGCTTGGATCGTCATTTTGATAATTTTCATGTGGCATTCATAAAACGAAGAATATTCTCACAGAACGAGAGAGAGAACATTTGACTCGTTTGAAGGGGAAGAGTAAGCCCATCTGGCATTTACGATAAAACAAGTGTCGTTGTCGGTGGGAATAATGGGAAGGTACCTCTACTACTATTTATGATATATGCATACGCACTCAAGGTGCACGTGAAGCTAGTCCCATTTAGAGAAAAACTTGCTACACAAATTTACTTGCCGTAAAGTTGTTGGAATCCCACATTTTAAATCACACCATTCACTCTAAATTCATCATATAACTTCTGGCCTCGTAACGACCTTTAACGAGCTCCTAGTTAGAGCACATTTACCATTCATTACTTTAAAATATTGGAATGGTTTTAATCGTAACTTTAATTATTTTTGTGCTTTTATGTTATGATTGCGCCATAACATAAGTCACTTTTCCTACCATCTCTATTTTATACTTACGAAATATGCTCAGTTCGGGGGGCAAATAATATTTTGCTTTTAAAGCTTTTCTCTCTCCTTTATTCCATTCTTTCAATTTCAGAAGAAAAAATGGAAAAGGAAGTTATAAAAACGCAACATAAAAACAGGAGACGCACTAGTCGAGCTCACGTCACACACAAAATGTTTTATGACGTTTTTTAACACTGTAAAATGAGCTGGTGATGGGTTTTCAAAATGTTGCAAGAAAACAATGAAGTTAAATATCAGCTTTTGGTAAGTGCACATAATTTCCAGTGAAAAAATGCGTTTGCGATGTAATGTTCTCAAACACGCTGAAATTAAGGAACCCCTTGATGAAGCATACAGGTAGTATAGTTACCTTCTCAGCAAAACTTAACTCAGCTTGAAAGATTACAATTCATTTACTTTTTGACGGATATTCTGATTAATTTTGCTACTTTAGCACATGATGCCAGAGAGTCAGTAAGCACAATAAAACCACGGTTAAAAAGATGATAAAAGTCCTCCCTTTTATACGTATAAATTTGTTGGGGAATCATACTTTAAACATGTATTAATTTCGTTGTTCTGGACGGTTTATACGCGCACACAACCGTTCCAAACAATGCACATTCTTATAATACAGGAACATACGTGCGTAGTATCAACCATCCCCTGATAAAACACGCATGCAATCGAGTTACAATGTTTGCAAAAAGTTTTGTGTTTATGTGTGCAGTAAACAGAAAAAGCTGCTTCTCAGCAGAGTTTTCAACGTAAAAACTGATATCGCATAACAATACTACGTACGAGTAGATACCATCACCAACATAATTCTGCGTATAACATATTTTACATATTGCCAAGAGCTGAGTTGACTAGTTTCTCATTTTATTTTAAGAGAAAAGTATTTACAATGAAGTGTATATATGAAAACTGAAAATCAGCAAACGCAAAATATGTCATGCTTATTCGAAAAGTTGCAAATACAAGTATATATGCATGTGTGCATTTGAAACCAGAAAGTGCATGAATATGAAAACACTTAATAAAACGGCAAACCGAATATTTAGCTGAATGACAAATCAAATGAAAGGGAATTAAGGATGTTGAGGCACACAACTGCAACTTTTTCCATTTTAATAAATAACAATTTCTCCAGATTTCCTAGTAAGAGGAGGTAATTCAGGGATGTTCTCTGTTTACGCAGGTGGAAATGACGTACGCCAAACTAGCAATTTAAATGTGAATGAAAAACTAAATATTCTTCGTTACGCACTCTAGCCTAGAGCCGGATGATGCCTCCGCAAAATTAGTTAGTGGATGCGCAATGAGTATATCTACTCACGCTCGCATTTTTGTTGCACACTGACAAAATGCACAGCTGCTCTTGCTCACGATAGATTGAACAAATTAACGAAGTAAAGTGAGAAATAACCCAACTAAACAAGCACGGGAAAAATTCCATTTCCAAGCAATCTGGAAAGATTGAATGCGATTGCAAATACTACCACAAATATGAAGAGTGTTTGGATTTCGAAAGGATATGTCCATTAGAGATGAAGAGTATTACTTAACTTGGACGGAACTTATCCCAAAAAATTATTTCACATTTTTTTTATCTCAACATAGTTTCAGGGTCAAGCTACCGGCAAAAAATCACAAACTGTCTTGAAGAAAAAAAGGAAGAAAAAAACACTGGGAAAAAGTGTTGTGCCACGATTCTGCCAAAGCCTTTCATCAATCGCATAATTCACATTTTCTAGCGTACTACCTAATTTCAAATATTGATATGGATTGAAAAAGAACACATTTTCCCTAATGTTAAAAAATTCTCCTTTACTGTCATACTGGTCATTAGAGTACTGTATATATAGAGTGCATAATAGTATAGTTGATACTGAATTGAGCATGTCACTATCAGAAATAGAGGACAACAGGATTCTCCTCCTAAAAGTTGCTCATTTCAACAAGGACACATTCGATCTGCAAGCAATCCACAACACACACACACGCATATATATCGTTTGCAAAAGCGTGAAGATGTTTTTGCTATGAATGTGCACACACGTCGTCCTCACGATCGTATTATATTTGCTCAAAACCAAATAACCAGATTTAGTACTACTTTTTTTCTCTTCTCGTCTGATATGCTCAAATGCTCATACACCATCCATATATATTGACCATATACTCATTTTTGTTGAAAACTTATTGAGCTCTCCAAGATCCGGTTAAATCAGCCATTGAATTGAAGGCACTTACAATTTTTGACAAGTTGCCATCAGAAAAAAAACTACTCATAATATTCGATCATCTCCTTTTGTTCAATTTTTAGTGCAAAAAACCTGCATCTAGTTAAACCGCCCATTTTGCATTTGGAATAATACGAATTGATGTATTAATCAATTGGTATTACGCTTCATCACATATTTGATTGTGTGAGCAATAATATCTACAAATACTGTGGAATTGCGTTGATGAATAATTGTGACGAATTTTAGGGGAGAATTTAGCGAGGTTGACAAACCTCTAATAAAACATAAAATTGAGCATAAGGAGAAACATAACTTTATGCACAAAACGCTGAATCTTATAATCCTACAAAAATGCACAAAATCTTTGAATTCTCTTCTTTCCAGGTGCTGGACTAACAATACTGATTGATATCGTTATGAAATTCAAAAGAGTGTAAACTTAAACCCGAAGCTTCTCTAAAAATCTAAGTAGGCTTATCAGCACATGTGTGTTCATAGTTAAAACTTGTGGTACGAATGTTAGTGCTACACAACCTTCTCGAACCTATGATTTGTCAAAATTAGTATGCCTACAAGAATATGAGGAGAGAAATTGGATGCCAGGATGCCACATGTCGCTTCAAGAAAAGGAGTCACCGAGTTTGCAAAAAAATTCAACCGAAAGTAGTTACATAAAACATATCGCGTATCACATTACAAAACCTAGCGTATGAATGAATGTGCAAATAAATGATGATGATTGCACACATCAATCACTATATCCTCCATGCAAGCTCCCAGTGTTTCATTCATTCATTCCGCTCCATTTTGATACATTCTGTGCACATTTTTGATGGAATGAGTATTCGGTATGTCTCCAGCATAAATTTCGTAAAAGAACAATTACAATATGGCCTTCGTGTGTTTGTTCTCCAAGAAAAGCCCGTATGGTCTCCACAAGGGATTTTTTTAGATTGTGGAAAATTGCAATGGATCGTACATTGTCTTGTGTCTTATCTTGATGGATGAATGAAGGGAATGACTGACGGTCGGATTGTGTAACACATTTTTTCTTTCGAGTATGATGTCACGCAAGGAAAACAATCCACTATAGGAAGACAAGACAACGCAGTGTGTACATTCGCTAGAATTTCTAAGTGAAAACATTCAATCAAATGCTGTAAAAATTACATAACTCTAGAAATGGAGCGACATTCGTGACCTTTCAATTTGCTTTCAGTGTAATGCACATAAGGAAACACTTATATAGGTACTCTGATTGGGGACACTTGGACAACATGAACTGGAGGAATGTCAACTTTCATCGGTGAATGTGAATGCGCATATAAAATATGCATGGAGTTCCCGTTAGTCCTGTAAATCGTAACTGGATTTAACTGGAAGTCTAAGGTTGATTTGTTATCACGCATCGTCAGCCAGGTAAATAGACAAATGAAATTTGCATTTACAACGAATTTGCAATTTTCTTGCCGTATTTGGGTATGTGAAAATACTTTGCAAACTTTTCATGAATGGCTAATCGGGAATTTCTTTGAAAACAGAAATTTATCGTCGTCGCTTTTGTGATGATGTTGAGCTTCCAATTCTCAACTTGCGTTTCTCACACTATCAATATTGATAAATTAGCCAGAATTGCACAAAAAGTACATACTTGTTTACCTGTTCACACTTGAATTATTGTTAGTCAGAGGATCAAGCACAACTTGGAGTAAACATTTTGTGAACTTGAATAAAATAAGCCTCATAACCAACCAACTTCGTAGGTGCAAATCTTCTCTCTACACTATTTTTTCTGGCGAATTACACTGAACTCATTAGTCTTCAGTGAACTAGTACCTCCGACAACGTTAACCTTGAGTAGTAAAAAAATAGTTTACGAAGAGAAGATGTTCATGTGATGTAGCACGTAACATTCCCAGAAGAATTAATAAAATGTAAAATGAAATAATAATTCTGTAATGTTTCCCATGAACCAATCTATCACAATGAAATTTCACATAACGTTATAAAGAGAGAATAATTTGAATTTGTCAACGACAAACATACATACACACGCAGTTAAATTAGTGATGAAATGGCACATTGATTAGAAGAATATACTCGCAGATATTATTATGACGCAAGCAAAATGTGTTTATAATGGTACTTGACTTCAAAAGAAAAATAGCACAAGTGACAAAAATACCGACTCATAATTGTATTCCTATTACATGCACGTGTTGCTTTTGTAATTTTAGAGAACAATCATATAGCGGCAGTAACTAAAAGATATAATGCTAACCTTTGTCTGTTTCGCATGCTCAGCGATAAACGAGAAATTTAATTGAGGATTTTTTATGCCATTACGTTGAACTGCACACTTGTTTTATTGAATGTCAAACATGAATACTTCATTTCTGAATGAAATTCTCAGTGACTTGAATACTCACACTCAGCCTTGGTTATCGGCAATCATATCATTAAAATTTTTATGCACATTACACTGATTATATGCTCATCTTCATGTAGATATGCCTCCTAACTGTAATTCTTTAATTTTTGAAAGTTTACTTTCATTTAGCAAAATTTAAGGCATCCAACGGAGATTTTCTCGCCTGTTCAAACTGATTCAACCTGCATTTTCTCTCGAAATCTCTTCTTCTTCGCGTCTAACTGTATTATCCAAGAGATTCATCATGTTCCCACACTTTCGATGGAGAAGTTGTGGTCGTGTCAAAGGCATAAGTACTTGAGCATGTGCACGAAAATATAGTACCTAAATACATTTTTTTGCACAATTGCATATTTTTACTATTATTACTCCTATATTTACTGCTACACACGTACACAACAGGACCAGGGCACAATCACAAAAAATATATATTTTTATATACTTGCACTGCTCACTCCACTATACTTCCAGCACCACTCACTCACCTCTTCCACTGTCAATGTCAATGTCAGTGTTTTTGAAAAGTAAGAATAAGCATTATTGAATCAAAAAAGCCAGAGAGAGAGGAACTTCAGCTATTTTCTGGATCTAAGATGTTATAAACACGGGGGAAAAGAGGTTTTTACATGTACAAACAAGGTTGAAATTTCTTTTGAGACACAAAATATCCGTCTCATACATCTCTCTCTCTCCCTCTCGGTTGCTCATGTACACACTCAAAAACAAATCCAGCATTTACAGCATCATACATACATACATACATTCATAGCATACCTGACAAAAAAGCACACTCATACTTTATTATATAAAAAACAAGTATTCTTCCCTATGCGAGTTTTATTAAGATGAGCCTGAAGGAGATAAAAAAAGTAAATGGCTCTCCTAAATATGTATTATTATCTGCATCACTCGACATGAATATATTTGAAACTGAGGTATATATGTTGTTCTACTAGATCTTATAGAGAATACGACTAGTTTCTATAATACCATCTTGATGATGATGATGATGTGTGTGTTTGTGTGTGAGTGAGTGTGTTGGGAAGGCACTGTGTGCATGCAGAGGAACGCATAATGGAAACGCTCCACGCATAAAAAGCTTAGCGCATTTTTCGACGAGGATTGTTACAATCTGTGTGTGTTTGTGTGGAAAATATACATAATATTATCGTGGTGGACTGGACGCGCTTTTATAAAGATACATTTTCTACCCTAAAAACAAACTTAGAAAACAAGGATTCTTACATTTTAAAATCCTTTCCGCAGCCCTTCACTTTTCAAGAACGACGCTTCACACTTGGCAAATCTATCAAACGCTGTATCCAAGTTATTGTGTATTTTTTATTATCTAATTTGAACAAAACACAGCAATAATTACTTTTCTTATCGTCACCTTCACTCACACAAGTCACTTCACTTCAAATTTTTTCTCAATCCTCCATAGCCTTCAACTACGCTTCTCTTTCTCTCATTCTCTCTCTCGTTAGCAATTGGAGGAAAAAATTTAAGATTTGCACTCAAACAGGGGAGCGGTGGATCAAAGTAAGCAGGGGTTTTTTTTATATTCATCCAAAAACAAAAATTGCATCAAATTACGAGAATATATTATAATCCTTGTTTTACAACCTTTTTCACTGTTGTCACAAGTCTTGATAAGGAAAAGTGAAAAGAAAAAATCACGGGGAAAATATTACACTTTCAGATTCACTTCTCTCTCTCACTCTCTCTCAGAAAAATATTTTTTACCCCTCCGCTTATAGGTATAGTGTGAGCTGAGAGCATGTAAACTTAACACACACGATGGACTCACCACACTCTCTTTACTACGGCTACTGAAGGAGTAGTAAAAGTGTTTTTGTCAATAGAAAAGGATTTTCTATGCAGTGACAGTGAGAGATAGGGAAACTTATACACAAGTATAAAGTTTTTTTTTTCTTCTCTCTCTCTCTCTCCGTTCCTCTAAAAGTCCAAACAACGCACACACACTGACGGACTCTCTGTGTTTTGAGTGACTGACTGGCTGACTGCTATCCGAAACCTCTTTTAGGGTAGTTGTGTATTAAGTAAAAAATGTTTTAGGGGATTGCATTACCGTACTTTGCTCACGATACATAATATGAATACCTACCTACACGGTGTACTATCTCTCACACACCATTCACATTCCCATTACATTCAAAGTATGCCTCTTGATGTTGGCTTTAGCCTCTGCGAATAAAAAAAATTATATATATTGTGCTCGCATACGTACGTAAAATGTACGACCTTACTATAAGACTTACGTAAACAGAGAGAGTTCCACACACACACACACACGAGTACGTATTCACATTTTGTGGAAGGATGAATAACATGGTTGAAATAGTAAATGATTTTTGTGGAGGGATCCATTCCATCCAACCATCCACCAACATACAAAACCATCTTCCTTACAATCATTCTCAGCAAAAGAGCTGAGAAGGAGCATTCATTTTCCCCACAAAAGAACTGTGTGAGTGTGAGAGAGAGGGTATGAGTATGACATGTGTGCAGTAGTAAGTTTAAGTAGGAATCTAACGTGTGTAGTGGAGATTCCACTGCCACCACCACGACGTAAATAGGTAATATGGTAATATGCCTAAGCGTCCGTTCCTATACTTCTTCTTCGTTTTTTTACCTCAATTCAATACTCTCAATCAAAGGGAGAATAGGGAATGGATGAAAAAATATGCCTTTTAGAGAGAAGAGGAATGGTGCGGTGGTGAGAAAAGAGATGCGGGGAGAGTGAAACATTTTAGTGAGGGGAAAGAGTTACCATATACCTACTTGCATGAATGTGTATGTACATGTTTACAAATGTATGTTTGTATGGGCAGAGAGAGAGAGAAAGAGTATATCAAAAGGATAGTTACAGTACTCCAGTTATACTAAATACTACTCGGATACATTGAGAAGATTCAGTTTTGGAAATGCGTTGCCCAAAAAATGCTGAGCGTTTGTGTACAACATATTATACATGTGAGAGCAGAGCTAGGTTAAAAAACATTTTCGTATGTGTCCGTGTCCAACCGTATTTCATTCCTACAGAGCTGGAGGCTTTCGCTCCATCAACACGACGATGCTCACATTGTGTGAGTGAGTATACCTAAAAAAAACCTGAAAGATGTATGAAAAGGAAAACGACTGACTCACACATATTCTACAATGTGGAGAGCTGCTAGCTACAAACCATACATAAACTTACATTGGGGAATGGGATACCGATTTTACTACGCATGTTACCGATATTTCCCACTCTTATGAACAAGTGTGATGTGATACTAGCCTCCACTAATGCTACCTTCCAATGCTGCATGTGTCTTCTTCATTTTTTTTTACATGATGCGTTTTTTGCAATGGCAAAATAGGCAGTGCCGGCTTATAAGAATTTGTGTCCTTCGAGTTGGGTTTAAGTATGTCCTTTCAGAACGTTTGTATTTATGCCTAAACTTACGTAACTTATTTTTTACTAATGACAAAAGGATGGTGAAGAATATCTTGGATACATGGATGGCTGCTATATAAAAACCTTTTCAAGCATATTCCAAAGACACTTTCTTGCTTGGCGAGATACACACACGGAGTTGATTCCTGTTACTAAAAAGTGGATGGTGTGTGTGTGTGTGCACAAAGCAGAGAAGCAGATGAATTTCACATGTTGTGAAACCGCTCAATACTCTGCTAGGTCCGGGATACACACACGCAGCAGCGGGAGCAACGTAAACACAAGAAAAATCCTTCAACTATGCAACTTCTCTGCACATACGGACGGGGATCATCTCTCTTCTTGTGTTCAGCAGATGTTGGGGAGGGGATGGATCGCATTGGATTCTTCTTCGTGTTGCTTTTCACGAGAAAAGCGCACAACTCTGCACACACTGACGATATGCAATACAAAAACGCACACACCTCCTCTCATATATTGAGAGAGTTCGATTTTTCCTTTCATCAAGAAGAGAAAATTTGAGCTGCGTATATTGTAGATGGGATAGCTTATACTAACCCCCCTCATTTGACTGTTACAGAAGACTTTTCTGAGAGTGAAGTGAGATTCACTTTTTCCTAGATGTGGAAGAAGAGGTTACGGAGAACGCATACTTTTTTTCCTACTTGGCAAATAATCCTAAGGCATGAAAATGTTAAAGGGTGATGCGGAAAATCAATGGAGATATAAGTATAATACAAATTATTCGCATTTCACACAGGAAAAATACTTTAATGAGCAGAAAATTTTGTGTCTATTTTTGTCAACCTGGTTCTTTACTTTATTTTATTTTGTCAGCCGAACATTCCAGAAATGAGCATTTTCGTCGTAAAAGGATTATTCAAGACTGGGCATCTCATAATTTGTGTACTTTCCTATAATGTGCGTGACTTCTCAAAATAACCGGAGCATATGCATAATATTTGCTCACAACGGGGATGTTTTGGCTTAAACACTCTACTTTATAATCATCATTTCCCTTGCTTAACGCCACTCTGACTCAAGTTTCCGCTAAAACCGCTGGATGTTGTATATTATCCTTTTCTCGTAGTATCAGCAGAGTTGATCAATAGATACAGTTGGTTTGTGTGAAAACCACGTTTCTTCCTCGTGAGTACGCTACATTTTTTTCCTGGAGAATGCATACATCTAGGCTCTCGTCGTACACGTCCTCGCGTGGATGGGTCGATCGAAGCGAGAAAGCCTTGAAAAAGGGAACGTCGAGTGAATGGCACCTGCATTACGTAGATGAGTGCTCTATAGTACTCTCCCTTGTGCTTCTTTCACTTGGCCTCTTTTCAGGAAGTAGGGTATCCTCTCTTTCATTTGGCCTTCAAATTCTCTCCAACTTTTCTCTCCAGCTGCCGAGGGATACACACACACTCCTCACACAAGATTCGTACAGTGTTTCGCGTATATTTGGTTTTGTTATCAATATTTCAGGGTTGCCCAAACCAAAAGCCATTCACATATGCGTATGCCCAGCATCACCACCACCACAGACAATACTATAAAATGAGTTGTGGTCGGCTTTGCTAGAAAAATTTTGCTTGCACACAGCTTGGATTCGGGAATTGCAAAATTTTATGCCTACCTCAACTAGAAATAATTAAAAGTAATTACGCAATTAAGTGGTCGTTCTGGTTGAAAATGAGCTCTCCGCTAATCCATTTTTTCTCTTTGTGTTATCCACAGAGAGATAATCCTGACCGTGAGTGGTGATTGTATCATATATGTACCATAATAATAATAGTACATAAAAAATGATCAACTGTGAGAGAAGAAAAACAACAACATATAGCGTCATCAGTACACACACACCACCACACTCACGCCACCGCCACCCCTTTTCTCTGCATTATACATGTTCATGTACGTTTATGAGAAGAAGTCAAGCCAACCTCCTGGAACATACAAAAATATGCACACACACAAGCTTCACATGATGATGATCATAAAACGCTGCTCCCTCGAGCGTCACGAAACTTACTTAAGAGAAACATGTTTAGGTATACTGTTACATTGAAACGATATGTGTTTTTTACAGTGAGCCAACGTTTCTCTACGATGATTATGGTACAACTTACACAAAAAGCTCTCTCTCTCTCCTTTCCAGGAGCAGCACAGCACACACAGAGCATAGTTTTTCTCTGCTTTACGTTTAAAGCAAAAGCCAATCTCACACATTTAGGCTTGTGCCACCACCATTAACACTGCTACAAACTAGTATTTGTATGTGTGTGAGTATTTTGAAGCAAAGTCAGCAGCAGCGGCAGCAGCGACCAAGCGCATGTCATTTTCATGTCCTTTTTTATACAACAACCTTCTCTTCTGCAAGCGCAGTTCGGAGAGATAAAAACATGTGTATTTCGTATGGGCATGTTTGTGTGTGCTACTTTTCTGCTTCTTCAAAACAACTTCATTTCGCGTATACTTCGTCTCTCCTTTCAGCTTTAAGTGCTTTAGGCAGGCAGGCTGAAACACAGTGGCTTCGCTGACGGAAGAAACTCTTCTCCTTCAACGAGAGAGAGAGAGAGATGAGTAGAATAGTGGATGCGTAATAGTTTACTATAATATTATACGTGTTATAGGTACGCTTTCTAAGTATACCTTTCCATTTCCATCCATGCATTTTCCACACAAAAAAATAACAAAAGTTCTTTGCGCGGGTATACACCTTTTAGGTATTTTATAAACTTATGACTCAAAAAATTCGCCTTTGGAAGAATGTGAACGCTTCGAAGTCAGCTTAAACTCTGCTTTGTTTTTTTCTGTGTGCAAAAAAAAGGTGACTGGAAGTGGAAGCGTAGCGAGCAATGAGCGTACACCACGCTCATGTAGCAATAAGTTGCAGAAAACTTTTTTTATTTGCTACTTGCCATGTTCATGTAAGGATTCTGAATGATTTACGTACATGAAAATATATGAGCGCTATCAAATGTGTTGGTTTGTGTGTGTTTTTCCCCTGAATTTTCCTGTCTTGCACGATCCTTTCATTTTCCATCGTATAAAAAAAAGTTTAAAGGAGCTGGGAACGTTTGTCATTTTTAATGTGCAAGCTTGCAACGGTGCAATTCACTACTCATCGTTCGGTTGAAATCATTTCGTACTTTAACTTTGATCCGGCCATTTTATGTGTATGCATATAGTATTGGATAGGCTTGATTTTTACTTGAGAGATTTTATACATACATATTATATCTAACCCTTTTTACATTTCACAGGGAAAGTTGGACTGAGAAAGATTTAGAAAATAAGCGCAGTGACAAATCTTCATCTCATAAGTTCAAAAAAGGAGTCAACAACTACACAAGAGAGCAATCATTTAAAAATCTTGTCCTCTAATCATAAATAAGACACAAGACTTACATCTGTGTGTGTCTGTGTGTGTGTGGGGAAACGTTTTTCCATTTAGCAAACGTGATCATCTCCTCTCTTCTTTCTACTCTCCACGATCAAATCGCGAAAATGGGGTTATTGGCAAGACATACCCATGTGTGTAGCATTGTAGCATATATATAAATGTATATATGACAGCCCACGATTAGGTTAGAGTATCAATGCTTATTTTGGCATTTACCCACCAACCACTCCACTCCAAGTCCATTTGAGAGTTTTTTCCTCCCCAACACACATCTCTTTTGATAATATGGTTTAATTTAATTTGATTTCATTTAATTTATGATGGGACTAGATCATAACTTAAGGAGAGAAGAAAAAAGCGAAGGAGAGAGATGAAATGAAGGAACATATCGTATATATTCCTTTTAAAAGAGGTTGTCGCCTGGAAAATTGAGCTGTTTCTACACATCTCTTTACCCTGCACATATAAAAATGCAAGAAGAAGACGAAGCGAGATGTGCACATATTGTATTTTTGACATTGCTCTCATCTGACGATAATTTCGTTGAAGAGCTCAAATAACTCATATATAAAACCTGTAGAGAAAAGAAGTTGGTGAATAGGAAATTTTTCCCAACACTCTGATGTGCACGTTGACTCGAGTTCTGAGGGGAAAAAGAGTCGGATAAGGAACCAGAACCAGCAATCACAGGAGAATTTAGCAGAGACGCACAATTTTACTATCATTCTTAGTTCAGTTCACTGAAGAAAAAAACATGCTTTGCCACCACCACCATTACCACCACCACCACCACCAGAGCTGCAGCTTTTTTTACATCTTTTCTACATCATCAACAAAACAACACACACACACCATCATCATCATCGCACACATTACATCAGCCGCAGCGTCAGCGTCGCGTCGGGTGAATGCACTGCGGATTTTATGTATGTATGGAGAAGAGGTGCATATAAGACACGGATAAAAAATATCTTTTCCCCTACCAACAACACTGCTCTAGCGCTGAACTGAAGTGAGCATCACATTTTTACATATTATAATGCCATTGCCGAATATATAAACACATTTTCTTCGTTTTTTTCTCTCTCTCATCCAGCTTTTGTAAATGTAACGATATCTTTTCTCTCCTTTAAGGTTTCATATATCTCTTTCTACTCAGTTCAACAATGTTGAACAAAAACCCGATACAAACCTTATTTTGTGCGAATATGATGCTTTGGAGTTTTGCATGCTCATGTATGTATGTATGTATGCATACAATACATCTTTCAAATAAAAAAATCCGAACGAATGCTTAAAGCTTTTAGTGTTTTGTTCGGCTCACTCACTTCACTGACTTCTTTAGTGTTTTGCCCTTGAAAAAATGTACAAATCGTAATTGCGTGGCACATAGTAATACTCTGTAACCAACCAAGTGAAGCAGCAGGAGAATTACGTAAAACATGATCAGCATCAGTCAGGACAAAAAAACTACAATATATATTTTTATATATTACACATTGCGGTAGTACATACTGCTCATTTTTTTTGCAGTGAGAGTGAATGAGGCAAAGGAAATTTCACAGATTTCGGCGTAATATACATGTACACATTTAACATTGGCGAAATTGGAAAGGTGTGCATATGCTGTAGGAAATTTGCGAATGCAACGACAGCGAGATTGCACATTTTGTAATGCGCTTTCGGCAGTGTCGTGTCGTCTTGCTCCTTTTTGTATAAGTGAAGCTCTATTGTTGCTACTTTTGGCTGAGCTCTTTCTTCGGTCGCATTTTCAATGATTTTGAAAAAAAAAATGACTGAAATGAATAAACTTAAACTCGCTATCAGTCAAATGCAAGTCTCGCTGAAAATGATTTTCACAGTACTCCGGAGAGCCAAGCCTGTTTATGATGCAAATTGTTCCGAATTAATTAATGTGTTGTTAAAGAGTGTTATCAAATCAGCAAGCCAATTACACGGAAAGATTGTTAAAAAATATGATGAGTTGTTAGCAAAACGTTTTCTTGTATGGAATTAAAATCAATTGCATGCGCCTTTATCCAGTTTCTTTGGTCGTAAGTCGAATAATTTCAATTTTATGACAGTTGTTTTGTTAGAGAGCGATGTTATTCGTACCAAGCATGCAAAAGCTAGTCTTCTTATACGATTCATCTCTTCTAGATACATATTAGCGTGGTTTTTAGGTATAAAATTTTCGATTTCGCCAACACGAGCCTAAATAGAGAAGTTTGCTGTTTTCCATCATGTTAGGCTTTAGGTCTGCATAACGATGGCTCTTCAAATGTTATATGATATGCTGACCATCGCATAAATGCTGATAAAATCTTGGGTTTGAGAACGCTATTGTCGTTGACAAGTTAAATTGAGTTTAGCAAACTTCTTTTTCCAGAAAATATTATTGGTTGTAGATGGTGTACACACCTTGTTAGTGTCAAATTGAACTTCGTCAATAATGTTGTTCTTTCGCTTTCGGCGAGCTGTGAGGTAGTGTCACGTCACGACAGCAAGCAGGCCACTTGGGTGAGTAAAAATTTGCAAAAGAAGGAAGGATTCCTTTTGAGTTCCACAACGACACAGCAAACAGCCTTTGTAAAGCTTTGCGTGAACGTCATCAACAATTGTTTTGATTAAATTTGCGCATAGAGCACAAAGCATATGGAAATGAATTAGAACAGTGGGCGTGCGAACGAGTGAAAGGTGATCCGCCGTAATAAAAAATGTATATAACTAAAACTAAACCAAGTTCAGATGCTCTTTTCTCACAATTTCATGATTTTTTGGTATTCTTGCTGAAGGCGATTAAACCTTGGATTTATATCCTTTGAAGGAGAATCCATGCAGTGGTGAGTGTGGTATTGCCACATCGTTGCCAATCATTTCATCTCAACAATGCATTTCCGCTACGAAATTACCAGTTGTGTTGCAAAGCTTCCGTCTCAAATAACATACCTTCGTTCGGTGTACAATAATTGACCACCAATACTGGTTTTATAGTCTCAAGGAAAATTGCATACAATCCAACGACGGTCCAGTATCAAAGAGTACTAAACTATTAGATCCAGTTCAGTAAATTGACACGGTTTGTGAATCAACAATAAAAAATGACACATGTTCCATGAGTGTAAGTGTAGTCAATCGAGCGGAATTTATTGCTGGTCAACGAATTACTATAAGGAAGCATTTTTAAAGCAAATATTCTGATTTACAAGTTAGATATGACGTGACATACGCGAGAATATTTTATGATTCAAACTTAAGTTTGAATTCTGAATATTTATGAATAAAATGTTTCAATGAATATTTTTATTGGAGTATACACTCTTGTAGAAAATACACTTTTTCAAATAAAAGTAACATTTATAGGTAAAATATTTCATTCAAAGCAGTTGTCTTTATGTTTTATGTTTTATGTAAATGTAGAGAGGGGGAGGTAAATTACGGCTTCCTTTTAAAATCTATTCTAGACAAAATAACGTAGGAGTAGAAAGCAAGAAGTATCAATTCGTCATTTCCCCGAATAAAAGCTTTGTATTGAGAGTCATTTTTATTGCTAATAACAACCCTTTTGAAAGATAGAATGTTAATTAGGCATTACATTGGTTGATGCATGAGTAGTGGGAAGATTTCCTTTCCGTTTCATTGCATAAAATACACAGTATTCTCGAGCCTCTGATGAGGGCGTCATTATTTGCAAAAGCATTTTGTTCTAATTCTCTGAATCGAATAATGGGGCATATTCGATACTGAAGGATATTGGATATGAAATTTCCTGAAAATCAAACATTATATTCTCATAATGACGTTCTCAGGAGCTATAGCTCAGAAGTTTATTCGAGTGCATTTATTCGGCTTTGAAAGACAAAGTACCCAATTGGCCAAAACCTCTGGCTCATAAAGGGGCCATCAAAAGTGTGATGTCTGGCCCAGCGCAAGTTTTGGCCA
>JAQFZW010001094.1:0-33560 GCA_034687055.1 Heteromurus nitidus
ATAATTGGCACGCATCCTTTTTTAATTTTGCATGTAAAATTATAAGTATTATGCCTCCAGTGTTTAGTTCCTCCATGGGAATACCTTACTTACTATTTGCATCAATTGCATTGAAATGAAATTTGTCAACTTTTCATAGTGCATTTTTTTGTGCTAGCATCTAACATTACTTTGTGTATAAGATGTAATTTCGCATAAAAAGTGAAAATGAACCAGTGGATTCGTGAATTGAAGGCTCGGAAACAATTCCTCCAAATTTCAACTTAAAATCTCAAGCCGTTACTGATAAGCTTTACAAGTGAACTTCTCACCCACCTACCTGATTACAGCACTACAACAAAAGAAAACATTTTAATTGGGCCTATTAAATATAGTACCTCTATCTTGCTCGAGTTTCAAAAAATTGAAGCATTGACTGGTGAGTAGACATATTTGGTATCGGTTGGAATATTTAAAGTCTTTCGAAGTATACATATATATAGTTAGTTCTCATTGTCACAAAGTTACTACTAATATGCCCGATCCGAGCTCATTTTTAAGCACGCACTTGTGTGCAATTTTCATTTGCTTCATTGCAATCGGGGTCACTATTAGTGCTCTCTAAAAAGCCTTTGACAGTGAAGTCATTTTTATGAGTCATTTTGTCATTATATGTATTATCATTCCTCATTCCGAGCTATTTGTTTGTGTAATAATTAATATACTTTTATTACTATTAGCTGTTTAACCAAGTGAATCAGGTTAAGCATGCATTCTCTATGAGTTCCCTCAACAGAATTTTGTAATATCTCACACACCAGCATCAGCCTCTAGTCCAGAGTTGTAATGTAGACTTCATAAATTAGTGCACACCTAGGACAAAGCTTACACATTGTTTGCCTTCAAATCGTCGCATGCAGGTTGTCGTATGCATGCACAAAAACATATACTCTAATTTTAAGTTCTCGTCGCAGACAGTTGGACTGTTCCAAGTTGTATATTTCATGCCTCATGTGTTCCAAAGTATCACACACAATGTCATTCATATTTGCATTGTTGAGATCTTATCTTTGTCATCCAGGTCCCAGAGGTATTAAGATATGGTGACGGGACAGTTGCTGAAAAATTAGATATTAATGCGACAGTTAATTGAGTAGAATTAGAGATAAATTTCCGTCTTTTGTTAATTGTAAAGAACAGTGAAATTCTAATGCTCATACCTGCAACAAAGTGTCACTTAAAAATTATGTCCAAATCAATGAGCTTATATACCTTTCTGGTCAAAACTGTCTGAACCTTCCATTTTCAGCTTTTCCATTGAGTAATTCTTGGCACTCATGAAATCAACTGGTGCGTCTTGTACTGCTACTGCTCATTGCTACATATATCAAGCATCAAACAATGAATTTTTCGCGTTAATTTAATTTTTTATTAAATTAATTTTAATATTAACAATTTAATTTTAGCAAATATTAACGATTTCGAAGCAAACTGAGCCATCAGTCGTCCCTTCTCGATGGCAAATTACGTTGCTTTAAAACACAAAGATACTCTAAAATGATAGAAATTCAAAAAAGGGAACCCGACTGCATAGCATCATCATCATCATCGACATCGAGAGAGAAATGAGATGCACTTTTCAACAAACATTCCAATGAAAACTCAAACCCGAAGCGCACTAGTCATTCAGATTTCAGATCAAGACCAACAAGAGGATTGCGTTGCAATCGTCGTCAGTACGTTTCACTCAGAACATTTGATTCTTCAGCATAACATGTACTTGTTGGAAACGCATCCCTACCATCATCATCATATCGCACCGTCCTCATCATCATAAGAATTCACATTCACACACACTCATCCAAAAAGGTTTGAGCTTGAACAGAATGAATGAGAGAAGAGTTAGAGTTTTGTTGAACGCGAAAAGGGATATATGGGATGAGGGAAGCGAGGAGAGAGCGATGAGCATTTTTAGCCGTGTGTTTTACACACAAGCATTTATGTAAGTTCCACATGAGATTTTTTGGCTAGGGAAAGGTGGAACACAGAATCAGTTGCCACACTGAACGCTACCGTTGTGGATGCTTTATTTTACGTAGAAAATAACGCAAAGTGCACGTTACGTTGAAGTTGGTAAATCTAAAAAAATCTTCCTGCCTGATGTAGCCCTGCTGTTGCTGTAGATGGGGTTCGTTTTTAGAGTTTTGTGTCGCGTCTTTCTCGCCTTTTCTACTCGAATCCATGTGGCTTTATCAGATTCATTCGCGTTTACGTAGGTAAACGTATCATCATCCATTCACACAGTAGCGTTCTTTCATCGCTCCGTTCTATGCTCCAATCTGTGAAGAAGAAGAAGGCATATTGCACTCACCGTGCATACCGTCATCATCATTACATCTTCGCATCGCATCACCGTGTGCAACACAAACACACATATCCACACGGCGAGAAGGTCTCTCTGAGAGAGTCACTTGTTTTTACCACACTTTTCACCACTCTCTCCTCTCATTTCTCTCCCGTGAAACGAGGAGTCCACACGCGCATCCAGCGGTTTTCCTGCATTTTCCGTCGGCAATTTTCTCCCACACTTTTTTGTTTCACCAGCTCCTTCACCTTTTTGCTGAGAAAACCTTTTGCACCTGTGTCAAGTACGCGTTTGTTAAGGTGAGCGAACCACAGAAATTTTACATTTTACCTTTCCTTATACGAAAGTTGTGAGGTACTTGTTACACAGCCCTACTCCAAGAAAAGAGCACACCTTTTCTTTACAAAAAAATCACATTCTGCAACACGTTTCACACCTGAACAAGGGAACCAAGAAAGCACGTGCTTTTTATTTGTATCAGGAACTCATTCTCCGTACACAGTTCCTCTTTTGTGTTCTATTGTGTCTAGCAAGTTTGACAGTTTTATCATGACTAATTCCTCATAATATGAGGCTATTAATATGTGCAAATATTTTTATGACGTGGTAAACTACACGTTCCGAAGCAGCCAAAATAAGTCATGATTTTTCTCAGACAAATGTTTCCATTGAACTTTAACGTTTTACCGGGAACTGGAATGAATGAGTATTGAATTGAATAGTGCAACATCATGACCTTAGCTAATATTTACTATGCAATTTTACCTTGACTCACGTTACAAAGGTCGTAAAAAGTACGAGTCTGAATATATGACTTACTCCAGAATGCTTTTTTTTAAATTCTTGCATAGCAAGTTAATGAGAAACTAGCTTACACAACTTTAGTCAGTGAAATTATATAGAAAAATCTTTATTCTGATGAAATATCATTAAAAAGTCTAAAGTCTTTCTTTTCTTCAAATGTTTCAGGTGGATTGCATCAAAGCAACCCTGAAATTCTTACCTGAATGACGTGTCAATAAGAAATATATTACTTTGTTTGCGCAAGATTTCTTACTGTGGACTCATATATTTGTATGGAAGGATGAAGTAACCTATTGTCTTGCTCGTTCGTGTTCTCCTAAAAAAACCCAAACCTCAGACTCTTTGTTTGTGAAGTTGATGAAAGAGATAATTTTTTACGAGTGATTACCTCCCAAATTAAGACACAATACCTGTCTCGAGTGGTTTTGTTACACTGATTCCCTGAATCAATTTGTGAATGAATTTAGCTGAAACAAGAACAAAAACGATTGTGGACAATAAGTTCCATACTCAATACTAGAGCATGTCTCCAAGAAGAAACTTTGGACTGGAAGTGAGTGAGTGATTTACATGCAAATTTTTGTGAAGTAATTAATTAACGACTGCGTTAACAGGATATTTGGAAATATAATGAAAAGGATTGCATAATACGTGTATTTGATTGCACATAAATTTATTGTCAATTGAAGTTCAAGATCACGATTGAAAGGTTAAGTTAGTGCGAGTTGCCTTCGATATTCTATAGTTTTTTTTGCATATGGTGGCAAGTGTCAATGTTGAATGATTCTTTGCTGTCAACTGTGAAGTGTTGAGTTCGAAAAGTATCAGATATCGCGGACGAGAACAAGTATTAATTTGTGTTACAAACTGATGTCCTTGGAACCTTCGATCAAACTCCGAAATACGAGTTTCTTGTAACATGCGAATTAGGGCAGGATTTACCGGAACAAGAATCAAGAGTATTTTTGTTGAAAAGCTGAACTAGATTTATTTTTCGAATCCATCCAAATACATCAATTTTCGCTCATAAAAAGTTTATATTCATTCTGAAGATGAATTTGTCCTGATTTCTTCGACAATAATCTCAACAACTCATCAAGTTCCCCGAACTATGAAAATTGCGAAAAAAAAGTTTATAGCTATAACTCTGAAAAAGTGATTAATTTTCGACGACGATGTTTATTCAAATAAATAAAAATTGTGTGCAAACCTGAGAATGCACATGTGAATGTATTGAACTCTTTCTCCCAGTTTTAACATTTTTTTGCAAGAAAAAGTGTGAATCAAAGTCATCACATGCCTCCGAGCCGAGTTGAATGAGTGAAGCCAGGGAAGATTTACACGGACTTGGCACCCCAATAAGAAAAGAGTGATGATGATAATAATATAAAAGTTTAATGCGCCTTGGGGAGTTTGGCTTTGGCTTGTGGTGACATTTTGACACGAACTGGAGTCCGCGACGACAGACATTTACTTTAACGTGCTCTGCAGAAAAGGCAGAGAGAACAGACAAAAAAAGTTATTACATGAACATCATGCTAAACAGCAGTTGCAGTAGTTCATACGATTATATGAAATTCAAGCCAAACCATATAGCATACCACAACAGGAGGACGAAAGTTTTAGTTTAGTTTTCACATAATTTTTGCATTATAGCATACAGGAAACCACAAGTTGAAGTGAGCTGTCGAGTGAGTGAGTAAGCAGAAGAGAGTAACAAGCCCAGCATGAAATCACAGCTCTCACTTTCATACTCGGTTTTTCGATAATCATCACACACGTACATATACATATATCTACCGTTGTGTGTGTACACTTTTTTTCGCGAATGGAGATGAAGAAGATGAGCTCAGTTCGAGAGAGCTGATGATAGGGATGTTAGAAAGGTGACAAGTGGCAAATGGTGACTTGAGTGGTGGGGAAAAAGCTGTTAAAACGCTATGTTTGAACACATTATCCGTGGTGTACACAGTGCGGAGAAGTAACGTCGTGTGTGCTTGTGCATTCCTGCATCGATTCCCTCCATCGTCTTCACGTAGGAATCAGCGTGGGATTGAATTTATTGATATTGGATCAAGATCCACTTTTTACTTTTTATAACCACATTACACACGTCGGATTCCTGCCAATTTGATTTTCTTAATGTGTCAACCTAAAAAACAGTGTTATTTCTCACTCACACACATCTCCGCCCATGAAGTCAGTCTACACGGAGAAGAAAAAATTTGTGTCTAAATGAAAAAAAAACAGCGAGGATGATCAAGGAGGAATGAGAGAAAATCAGGGATAAAATTGAAATGATGATATTGCCGTGAAGCGATGAAAGATATTTATTGGGCTAATAATATATTATTCCCATCCACATCCACACATCTTGTCTTATATCCTTGTGTGATGCAAAAGTGCACCCGGCAACTTCTCTCTTTTTATATCACGGCAGGAATTTTATTTTTCTTTGAAAACTCACTGAAAAAATGACCTTTTGATCGTCAATTTGGAAATGTATGTGTCAATCAGGATGAGTAAGATTTTGATTTATTGGAACAGGAGTTCTAGATGAAAAAAATATGTTGGGAGAGATGTAGGTAGAGAGAAAATAAAATGTATTTTTCGTGAGACAATAACTTAAGAGATTCGAGTGATTTCTGAATGTATGAAAACCTTTATCCTTCACCAGTGTCGTTATTACCAAAACCAATTTTTTTGTCCCGTCGTGTTCCACTTCAAATTGTTAGTGACATTTTTCAGTGTTTGCACCGAACTCTTAATACACGGGGAAAGTGGCAATATCGAGGTTTTTCACGGGAAGACCCATTTACTCACGTCGTAATTCGACATAATGGCCAGCGTCTGTGAAGCACAACTTCAAGCTCAGTCCTCGATGTCTTCAGGCTCCTCGACGAGGTGTCGACGGAAACAGGCTAAACCGAGACGAAAAAAAGGTAAGGATAGAATTGGACAGACACATTTTGCTTTTCTGCTTAATGCATTTCCGCTAGAAAATCAACGGACACCGAAGCTATAAACTCACTGGGAATTGTGTGAGTCTTTCTACCGAAAATTCTGCGAGGGTTGCTTATTGTTTGTTTTAAGATTGACATCGCGATAATCGCAAATAATAAGGATAAAAAAATCATATTATCTGTACACGTTTCATGTTTTAACCAACTACTTTGTAAATTCAACTCTTATCTCGAATGATTATGATCATAGTTAGAGAAGCTTTTATGAGAAAAGTTATAAGCTCGACTATTCGTACTCAGCAAAAGTCTCTCCGGATTTTGCGCTACTTTTACCATATTACTTTCACATTTAACATAATATTATACTTCACCCTTTCTTTGATCGGCCACGTTGAAAAGCATGAGAGTTTATCTGCAAAGCGTGTGGGATTGTTGTTATATGCAAACTCGGGGATTGTTTGCTTGAAATGTTTGGCAAACCAAAGGTGTGTGCTATATATAATTGAAGCCACTTCATGTTTTTTTGTTTTGTTCAGCTCAAAAACTGAACAAACCAACAATTCATATTGCAAGAGACTATGAAAAGCACTTCTCGCTTTGAAAGCAGATCTGAAAAGCTGGGACCTAGTATACACTTCTCAAGGGACTTTTCAAAACAAGTTCTCACAAAAAACTCCTACACGAAGAGAATAAAAAAAGGGGAGAAGACAAAACACTGGATGTTTTTGGAGCTTATTCTAGTCTACTATTCATCTAACTTCTTCTTTTTTGAATATTTTATGATATTACCGATATGCTCCTTTTGCACATCACGCCTTTATTGCTCTATTTCTTTCTAAATATATTCGTTAGTCATGTTTATGAAAATCACAAGGGTTTCATAATATTTTTGTGACAGAAATTCCTAAATTCATGTGGATCATTATGTTACAATGTTGGTTGTGATGAGTAATGTGAGATGTGCGTAGCAAGCATATGGATATGTCAACAAACCCTTTTTTGTGCAAAATACATTTCAACTTTGAATACACCAAATGGACGAGAATCTGCGTAATACGTTTCGGAAAACAAGCATATTCGCGTTTGTACAGTATTATGTGCACTGCATCACTGCATGTGTACACAAGCATAAATGATCTTTGCAGAGCAATTTAGGAGCATTCTATTTGGGGTTTGTCAACGGGTTCAGGTGATCCACACACACTAAACTAAATGGATCGTATTTATTTAAACGTGCTAAGGTTTGCCCAAACACGATAACTTTCGCTCTTTATATGCTTCATATTCCATCCCGTTCGTTATTAAATTCGACTGATATTAAAATGCTGAGAATGATTCACAAATTGTCGATGAATCCTGCTGACATATTTTCATGAGTTCAGGAGTGCTCGGAAATACGTAGAAATGTTCATTCTGTCATTTTATTTAGCATCTTTCCACGACAATAAAAGTAAAAAGCTTTCACTTTTAACGTGTCTTCTTTACGACGGCAGGAAAGGGGTAACTGTTTACATCCACTTGCCATTGTTTGTCAAGAGCACATCATTTTCACTCGAAGGAGCTAAGCTATACGTATATTCCTTTTATAGATCAAGAGAGAAAAGTGGGAACATGTAAGCGGTGTATACTCGCGTACACTGTATTTGTCATGCTTTACTTATTCACTTCCCTACGACTCCTTGGGGATCTCTTGCGCGATTTTTTCAGGGATAAGGAAGGTAGGGAAGAAGTGAATCATACGGTCACGAAAAGGATTTATCCCGGATAAGAAAACAGAGTAAAATGTGCGCACCGCTCTGGAAAGGAGCTGAACACACTTACTCTGCTGGCTTTGCCCTCAGCAAGCGAAAACGATTTGTCCGCTCTGCGATTTATCTTTCACAATATCATATCTTACATCTTTAAATCTCGCTTTTGGAACCAGCCACACACTATCGTCAAAACCACTGAGCAACCAGCTGGAAGCTGAAAAGCTCACATCTTAAATTGCGTATATTCGTTTTTTTTTTCGCAGAGACCATTATGATATATCAGAGAAAATCAAATGCTCCACATTGAATGAGTTGTCGAACGACCTAACCCAACGTTATCTCAATCAGTTATCATCAACATCCGCGTAAATATTCTCTGTGAACTCTTCTTCGCCGTAATGTACTTACGTGATTTTCCTAAAGTGAGTCAGTGAAGGATAGAGGAAGAGCCAATGCAATACCCAAATGACAATTTGTGGACGGGACGGGATTGCATTTTCGGATAAAGTACACACGGACACCCCTCATAAATAAAAATCTTTTTCCACACAGCAATTGGCTATTTTTTCGGAGCTCACAGGGAGAAGTGCAAGCATTTCTCCACTATTTGTAAGGGTCCCAATATATATTTCGACTCTTCTCTCTGAGCGCGTTGGCCTGGTCTGTCATCTGAAAATATATGTCATAAAGGTCGTTATTTTCCTAGAGACAAAAATCCTCTGATTGTGATCTTGCATATGTATTGCCGGATTGCAGATAATGACGCGGTAGCTCGTGCCACGTATATATATTCCCTCTCATGCAGATGCACAAAAAGCATGTCCATAAAAAATCGAATCGAATTAAGCATTCTTCAAATGGCATGGAGAACCGTTCTGATTCCATTCTGTTTGTATATTTTATTTTGCAAGCTGAACAGAGCACTGATTCACAGGGAATAAAAGGGTCTGATTAGATTAAAGGAGCATGTCCACCGCTTTTAAAATAGGTGTACGCTACTGTGCAAGGGAGCAGTGTGGTGCGCCTGTGTGTGCCAATGTATTGATAGGAAATGCACAAATACAAAGGAGTAAAATAAATGGACGAGATGCAATTGTTGGATGTGAACCTTTTTTCCACAAAGAGAAAGAAGTGTAAAGGGGGAAAATGTGTTTGAAAATGTTGAATGTGCAGTCTGCAACTCTGCACATACAAGTTTTTAAAGAGAGTGTGGTCGTGAACGATGTAAAACTGATTTGGAGGAATGGATGAAAATGAATCTCGTCTCGTCCAATCTACAGAATATAAATGCAGAATCCTCGTTTCCTCTTCGTCGTGTCCGTGTCCCCTTTGGAACAACATGTCCCTTCAGATTTAACAAGTCAGATAGAGTATGAAAACGGTGTACACTTGGAGGAGAGGGACCCTTTTTCTATTCATTCATCTGTCTAGACCAACAGAGAGTTTCTTTCTGTTTTCAAGTCTCCCGATAACGACACACCGACCTCCGATCCAACCGGTGTGCGTGAGTGATGCGCAGTGGATGGATGAACACATGGAAAAAAATCACTGTTCTCTCTCATCCCTTTTTGTATTATTCTTCGACTTTTATGTAGTTTATTGTGTGTTATTGTGACCGAGTGTGAATTCTGATGATTGCAGTGGAACGTGTGTCGCTCGCTTCATCTGCAATATTACTTTGTATGAAATGAATGAGTGGTTTTCCTCTGTGAAGCCAAGCTCAAATCTACACTTAACCGGACCGGTTCGGAAAATGCAACTTGTTTAGCACAATAATGAAATTCAGTTGCGAGATTGATCGAGCAGGGCTTAAGCACCTCTTCTGAATGCAATCACGGAGTGCATATAACTGCAAGCTGCACATTTCTCTCTCTTTCTTTCGCTCCTTTTTTTCCCTACATCGACAATCCGACAGTTGGCGTTATTCAGGACGACTCCAATAATAATATTCACGAATGTATGTGTGTGTAACGAGGAACAGTATGTCGCATTCAACATTCATTCCAATTCTCGCTCTAACTAAACGCATCCTGTACGCAACTGTTTCTCAGAGGGCATTAATGTATCATAAACATACTTTCTTGGTTCTATTGGGAATACTTTTTTCTCCCTCCGGTAAAACGAGGAAAAACAAGGTTTTACCGTTGGAGGAAATCGGTAGGCAATACGGAAACCATTTATGTGTAGATACTTTGCTACAGTATTTTTTGTGAGTAAAATGTATAAGGTTGAAAGGTGACCAGTACGCAGTCAAGTTGTTGCTAGTAGTGTGTCCTTCCAGAGAGAGTCGTTCGTTTCTTCTCTGTGGCATTGGCAGACAAACATTTTTATATTATTGCACAATATATTAAATATAGGGTTATTGTTCTGTCGGACATTTAATTATAGAACGGGGAGTGTGCGGTAGAATAATGCTGATTCAGTTAAAGGCAATATGGGAGCTGTGATTGGGAGAGGAAACGACAGCGACACACATGTTGAGTATTTTGTGTACGCGTCTTTTCTCCTCATATTTTCCTTGCTACCAGCAGCACAAAATTTTCTCTCTGGATAAGCTATACTCGTTCTTGTATAATGAAAAAAAATGTGCAATTCGTTAGGTCAGTAGGAGCCGCGGTAACTGTTGTTCCGCTGTCGTATAAAGTGGAGTGAAAATATAAAAGATGGATTTATTACCTAACTAAATAGCCTGAACAGCAGTTGTGTCATGTTGCATCATAAGGTATGGGTATAAATATTATTGAATGTGGGTTCACCTTCTCGTCGACAGATTTTCGGCTATGCTTCTTTCATCTTCTCCCACCACACATAAAACTTGGTCGCGTTTTCGGTTTTTGAAAAATCCCTTCCTTTTTATTTGCTTTACGTTTATTTCACCAACCCTCCCTAACTTCGTAGATTTCAAGTATTCCCTCGAACTCTGTAGTGAAAAATGGTAGAAAATGTATCATATCAAATCTTAATTTCTACGTGATCTGTAACCAGATATGCATAGATTACACACGTTTAATACCGTCTGCTTTGCACCAGCTACTCTCCAAAAATATACACTTTCATGTACTTCGACTATATTTGATGTTCCATTGAAAAGTTTTTCGAGAAGAACATACCCTTTCTTGGGAAAACAAAGTGTCCCTGTGTCAGTCCTGGTGGTGCCTCCACTGCCTCCTCACATTTTTTTTACCATTGCTGTACTTGTTTTTTTCCTCTGATTGTGTTTCCGACTTCCTATTCGAACTTGGACAGGCGAGAGAGTGTGTATTTGGTTGTGTGAAAGAAAAAAGAGAACAGGAAAGAAGATCTGTGCACATTTTCCCTTTTCCTCTTTATTCATATAAACATACTGCACAGGTTTGAGAAGATTACACAAACATTTCCCAAGACCAGTAAAATGCCATCCAGGTCAACTCACTCAAGATTGTCGGTAAATTTATGAGTTTATGGTTGGAAAACTTTTAGCTGGAGCGATCCTATGTGCAGCCAAGTATCGCATGGAATGAGGAATGGAAAGTATGGATGCATATGATATACTTTTTTTCTTCTCCTTCTCCTCTTCTCCTCCTGATCGTACATCGTTTACACGTTACATTTACTTCTTATTATTACTGTGTGCACCACACCACCATATGGAATATAGTGGATTTCTTAAAGCTCAAGTGCTCAAAGGACTTTTTTTTCCTTGACTTCCTCCCTCTCCCTTTTCAACCTTCCCTTTTTATTTATTGGTCTTTGCTTTTGTTTTATATTACGTTCAAGGTAATATTCCCACATGGATGAAAAAAGTGCAAATGAGTTGTTCACTTTTCTGTTTCTCCTTTCGAATGGAGCTTACAACTTTGGTTTCACTACTTGGCTTCTTGGTGGTTTCGTTTTTCCTGTAAATGTTTCAGCTTCATTTTTTATTCGAAAATGAGAGCGAGAAAAGGTGAATAAGTAGGGACATTTATGGGAAGATGTTATGTTGGTGTATCCCCCTTGTTCTATATGAATTTGTACGGCAATTGAGAAAATTGTCAAGAGAAAACTTGTACCCAAAAAAGATAATCTATTTTTGAAACCGGAGAGCAATAACAATTCTAAAAGTTGCATACACCTTTTGCGTTCAAATCGACTATAGCTGTTTGCACTCCTCTCACCGAACAATCCTGCAATAAACAATGACTTCTTAGGCTCCGGGGATGCATAGTCGTTCTTAGGAAATGCCTTTTCTGTTGCGTGACGTGTAAACGAATGGTGAAGGGATACAAAAAAGAGTACTAGTACACACAGCTTTTGTAATGATCTTGAGCAAATAAGAAAGGTGAAAATCTTGAAAAGGGATTACAAATGGAGGTTGGTCCCTTAGATGAAGGATGAATAAGGAATGCAGAGGCTTGGAGCAATCTTTCCGCCTCCAAATGTGCAATGGAATCTGGACAAGGTATTACCAAGCATTTTGTTCTGCTCTACTTCATGTTCCGCGGTAACTTGACAGACTGATGAAGGCAGTACAAATATGAAAACTTCAGGAAGCTAACATTTAGGGTTTTATGCGGTGAGTTTGTCTGCTTTTTGACTTAATTTGACGTAATATGACGGCTACAAAGGGACGGTCACGTTTGGGCTTTAAAGTATCAAATGACCATATATTAAGTTACTTTAACAAAAAGTTTGACCTTGATTTCGGGCACCTATTATCGATTGTTGCATTGTTCAGTAAAGCTCAACTTTTCTATCTAATGTTGATGTTAACTCATGCGGATTATTTACAAATTTAATTGTGGCGTTGTAGTAGACTTATTTCAATGTACGAGGTTGAGTGAATATCGTACTGGTGACGGTGACGCTAATTAGTGGTTTGCAGTTGCAATTGTTATGATTTTCAACAATGGGATCATATTATGTCCTTCCAACATGTTCGGCACTGTGCATTTTTATTATGATGAGAGCATCGGTAACAGGTTAAAGTACTAGAAAACAATTAGCCAACTTCCTGTCTCAATTTCAACATTCCTGTTGGCTCATTGTCAACTTTTATTCCAGAAGATATAGCACACTGCTCTCCCTCTTCTCAGCCGCCAGCAGCAATATCACGTATCACGAACACTCTCACATTTTCCCCTGTTTCCATCCATTCGGATCTTTGTGCCAACCAAACTCAAGCCAAAAGTTGAAGCTTGAAAAACTGTGAATTTGAGTGTGCTCCTCCATGGACGACTAGGGTTTTGTAGGAGCGAAAGGAAAGGAGACAAGTTATCCATGTTCTTTCTGCTCCATCATGATGATGATAATAGTTTTCTTATAATCTTCATATAAACAGTGTAGATCCAAGAGTTTTTGGGATATTTATTGCCCCAAAGCGATCATTTCATTAATGTTACAGCTTCCACTGGCTTAACTACCTATCCACTTTCCTCCACTTCCTTCATACATCACATGAAATGGCGGAAAGCGATAATGAATGAGTCTTTCTCGCTCTGTTACTCCTTCGCGATGCGTTATATGTTGTGTCTATACTTTTCACTGGGGCTCTAATGTTCTCCACTGCTCACATTGCTGGCATTCCTAATTAGATTATTCATGTCTCAAAGGTCAGATTCACACCGGATCTTTGAGAAACACACACTCCACTGATATTCTTATAATTGAAACACTCAAGAGCATCATCCTTTTCCCCCTAACTTCTGCTCCATTCAAAATGCGGCGAACTGAACTTGACTTTTAGACTTGTCCCGACTCAAACACAACATCACACACATATCGTCATCATCACAAGTTCATATTTTCTCTCTCATCTCATGTCATTCCTAATATGGCACATTTGGAGGGGGTGGGAAGATGCTTCGAGTATGAAAGAAAGAAACTATTTTTCGTGCATCAATTTCAATTAACCAAATCATTGCCATACTTCCTACAAATACGTTTATTGCTACAAATTGAGCTTGGGCTCGGTAGAGAATTCTAAAGCGACTGCTGAAGAGCACACTGAGAAAAAAATGTCAGTGGGATGATGATTGTCAGTTGAGACATGTTAACCTTCGTCCACATCCATTTTAGTTGATTACGCAAAGGAAACGTGTGAAAGTGTAGGATTCATGGGGCATTTTAAATGTGACGAGGCGACCAACTGTCTATATTCTGGCTATCAGTTGTCCACATGTTAATTTTCCCCTTCCAAAAGTAGACAATTTTCAATGAGTCTTGAGAAATAAATAATGATTCACTCTTGGACTTTACAATATTCGAATCGTTCGCTTCATCATTCATTATGTAACCACAGATTGCTCTAAGGAGCGACCGGATGAGTGCGTTAAGGTGCATCGCAAAGTATGTTTATACCTTGACGTTTGACTTATGAACATTGGTTTTGATAAAATGTATACAATTGTGGTTGCACATGCATGAAACGTTTATTGGTTGAGATAAATGTGAAGAATAAAAACATAGTTTTCAAAAGGGGAAGACATTAAAAAGTACAACAAGTAGTAATATGAGGATTTCTCAACTCGCCTAGTTTGAGTGGTTAGACTCCATATATCTGTCACTTTTTTACAATGTACAGATGCGTGAGACATAATACAAGAAATACTTGGAGTGGATGAAAACGATGCACAAGATTCATTTAAGAAGCTTTTATCTTTACATCTGGTACATGAACAATTCCATTTCATACCTCGTGTACGCATCCGTATAGGTAAAAGGAGTGTTTTTTTGGGATGAGTTTTTTCTTCGTATAATGAAGATCCCCACAGATATAAGTACATTGAAATCAGTAACACATGTCAAAAGTGAATAAGCATATATAGCGACTTCGGAGGTAAGAAACTATTCCTTGCATCCATTTTCTTAACAAAGCGCAAAAGGTCTTGAGAAAATGAAGAAGAGATTATATATGTGGAAGTATAGGTATGGAAGCGTTGCCGTTCATCCTAACGAAAGAAGGGAAAGGTTACTTTGTAATCTGACTCTTCAGATGAGATTTTTAGTGATGACTTTGGGTCTTCTCCGACGCATCTTGAGAGAGACGATGCAGGCATATAAAAACTCGGGTTGGTGTTATGACTTTGAGGATGAGGGATGAATAGAAGGTACAAGTGGTGTGGTGTGAATGTTAGGTATGGTGTAATTTGATGTACACGAAAGCGACACGTATTCATGGGAAACTCGATTGACTTCAGTTCAGAGAGTTTCTTGAGACTTGACAATATACACGTCCTAAAAAATCCTTTTTTTGCTTCGAAAAAGTGTCTGATAGCTTATTGGCCTGGCTTGGCCTGGACTTGAGCTGGAAGCTGTCACTTTGGGAAGATTGAAGATGCTGCTGATGCTTCCTCCTTTTATAGTTCCATACACCCAACCATCAACCAACCTTTTCTTATTTCTCCACTTTTAAACTAGTTAATTTCGTCATTTTTTTTTCTCTCTCTCAGCATCGTTACGGACATGTGTACACATGTAGGTGTGCTTATGTATATAGTCTGCACATATATCTCCATTCACAGCTGCTGTTGCTCTGCAGCTCTCAATGTTGATTGCTACGTGTAGCGTTGCTGCTTCTCTCCATCAGCTCTTAACGGCTGTAATAAAAAAGATCCTAAATTGAAGAAGACTATCTCCCTTGTCGAACGTGTAGTAAAAAAGGTACGGACTTATTAGTGGAGACTGATGATAAGAATGCCACTTATCCTTTCACAAGATTATAGACGATGGTATATGTTTTAACGAACACTATCACCTTTCCCTCGTACAAGTATATATCCCTAAGTGACTATCACATAACCCTGTGAAATCTCACGTCAACATGAACATGATATGTGTAATCGTGAAGGAACATGGGGTAGCCAATGTCATTTCTCAAAAAAAAGCTGAACACTGAGCAGGAGAGAAGTGCACAAGAGTCAGAGCAATTGCCAAGAAAAAAAATGTCAGCGCGAGAATAGAATGAGAGCATCAAGGCGAAGATGAGAAAATGACTAAGTGAGTGAATATGAATGATCCTTTTCTCTCGTCTGGAGAAGGAACAATCAAGTGAAACCATCTCTCTTCTGTTCCCTCTTTAAACTCTCCTTTCATAAAAATCATTAAGACCTTTGCTTGAGTACAGGAATCCAGCCTGTTACGTTTAGCACAATGAGCCAGAATTGATTCCTCCGCGTAGACGACAACAGCTATGCAGATTACTCCCGAAAAAGGCATGAAAAAGTTGTAGAAAATATTCAGGTCAGTTTGGTGTTGGTGCAACGCACATAGTTTTAGAACAACATGGTTCCTTCATCAAGCCAAAAACTTTGACGAAAATCTCAAGCACAACCTTTTTGAGAGGAGTAGCGTAATGTTTTCCAGAGTATGTAAAGCCGCCTCCTCCTTTCTTAAGCCTTTTCCCTCAAGAAGTTAATAATGATGACAAAAGAACAAGGCCAGGAGCAGAGCACGTTGATGATGATGAATGTGGGGAAAGGTGGGAACTGACTTTGACTGAGAAATAAAGAGTTGAGACGAGGAGAGGATGAGAAGAGAGAGAAAAAGGGAACATGTGTGTCGTTCATCTTTCAATGATGTAAACTAAGAATTGCTCCTTATCACATGCCCACGATATACATATAAATATAATACGTAGCTCCTCTTCCCCTCATCATCGCCATCGTCAACTTCCTTAAATAAGCAAACCAAAAGGCATAAAGTAAAGTAAGCAAAAAAGCTACTCTTCACTCGCATAGATCTATTAACCGCGTCCGCACAATACTACTCCACTAGCACATATCTTTATATGAAAATACCTTCTGCATAACTACGTATATAACTTTCTTGAAGTGAGTAGAAATTAACCCGGTGTGTATAATGCAGAGAGGTACACATTACGGTGTCTCTGTGCTCTTATCTCAGTCCAGCTGTTCTCCTCTTGTCTTTTTCATAATTCCGTTGGAGAGTAATTGTAAAAAGAGTGGCTTTTGGTTTTTGGTCGCTTGAATATTTATATTTTTTCAACTTGAAAGAAAAAATGTATTTTTCAAGTACATATGCGAGTTTGTCTTGTTGAGAGAAGTCAGAGCCACCGATGTTAGGTACTTCTCTCTCGAAAAAAAACCTGAGATTCTCTCGTCGCATTAAAAGTAGGTAGGGAAGAGGGATAAAGTAAGAATAGGATGCATGGAAGGAAGCTTATGTGGAAACCGCGTCGTGTGAGATGAAGAATGGGATGAAGTGATGTGATGGTTGGTTGGTGGGGGTGGCCGCGGCCACTCTTACAAAATGGGGATGAGTTGAAGATGAGAAGAGGATGTCTGCTTGATACGTTCAAGATGCAAGGTGTACACACACTCTCCTGCCTTTATTAGTGGGGGACGTGAAGGAAGAGTTATGCGTATGTAAGGTAAGAAAGATGCACTCAACTCAGCGGCAGACATTTTGTGCTTCCATTTTAGACTGTGTATTTTTCATTTGCTCGTCATTTGCTGAAAGAATGCTTCCAACATACCTATTGCATTAATTTGGAAATTGAATCTGGTTAAGTTTAAATTAAATATTTACAACTGGATTTAGTTTAGGCATATATTCATGCAACTTTTATTACAATATTATGCTATCCTTGAGTTATGTGATAACGGAACCTGTTTCAGAGTACCATATCGTTAAAGACGTCTGCTCGTCAGTCGTTACACCTATATGCACACGAAAACATACATGCAAAATATTATGGAACGTGATTATATATTGTGCGAGATGGGATAGAGATAATATGAAGAATATTAATTAATAACCGTGAATTAGTAATGCCAATTTGTGTTGGGAATGTGGATGGCTACATGTGAAAACATGAAATTAACGTTGTATGTATATCTGCTTGTTGTGCTGTTCATTTTCTACATGACCTGCATGACTTGGTTTGATAACATCTTTCTAAGAATTTTGCTTTGTCCCTCTCCACACTCTCCTCTTTGTCATCAAATTAAATGCATTTGCATGAATGAGAGCATATCCTGTGTATTTTGAACTTGTGCTTTCCACACACACACACACACCAATGCCATTAACCACCGTGGCTATCAATTCATGTGAGACTGTGAGAGTGGATGGATGTTGTGAAGACGAAGGGGAGATATGATTTTGTCGAGTTGACTCCTTGCGGCTTCTTGTGTGGTAAAATACAGCTCACAGCCAGATGAGCAGAGCTGATTTCCCTGACAAACCATTTTCATCTTCATCGCGTTCATAGATTTCCAGACCTGTGTGTTGAGAATGATTGCATACAATATATCGCATTACAAATTACATTGTGCACTTCACCCATGCGAGGTTTACTGCTGATTGCGGCAACCTAAGTATGTACGCACGAATGTAATGTACGTAAGGAGCTTTCCAGTATTGGAAATATTTTAATATTTTATTCGTGAAATATTTAAGGTGGTTAATGTAAGTGCACAAAACTCTTCAAAGGAAATATGGAAACCAGAGTGGTTAAAGCCAGGTACATAGAGTCAACATTCGTCTAACTAGTATTATTTTTATTTTTACCACTGTGAACTTTCCTCTTTGTGTGGTTTTCTGGCTTGATGGACATTCACGCTAGCACCTTACAATTTACATGCGACGTTTCACAGAAAGCACACTTTACGTGATTATGATGATGTTACACACTAAAAGGACGTATTGAAGCACAAGGCTATTGTGCAACAGTTATAGTTAACTAGCGACCAATTTAGCGGTGAGTGAGTGTTCCATCATTGCTTCACAATTCCAATTGAGATTCGTCCTCCCATTCTCTGCAGTCTCAAATAAATTCAACAATATTCTGCTTAATATACACACACGTGTCCTTTTTTTGAACAAAATGGTGTCGAACTAGATTCCAACGACTATGATGACTACCACAATTTAGATCGTAATGATGACCATCCTCGTCCATAGTCGTCGGTACATGCAGACACTTCACCGTCGTCACAATTTTCAACCGTGTGCTCACGCTAATGTATGTCATCCTCGTTCGTAGTGGTAACCGTGAACGAGGAATATTCTCCGCTTTGCCATACGCAGTAAAGCAGTGTAGGTGTTTATAAAAGCACTCCTCTTTTTTGTCCACATTTAAGTCTCTCGACGAGCCAGATAATTCCTCCGATGTGAGTAGGAAATTAAATAGAATGAATGTCAAATAAATGTTATGTACGAGGTTTCCTTTTGAGAACCGTCGAAAAAGCGCATTCGGCCATTCTGCGTTTTCATCCATTTCCTTCTGCTCGCGCCCAACAACCATTTTCAACTTCTCATCGTGCTCCTAACTAACCTCTCAATAGACGTGTTTAACAGGTCATAATCATAATCATTTTAAGTGTATTCCAAAACGTATAAAAAGGGGATGACTACCAAGTTGATGTGGTCGCTGGCTGACTGCGGAGAAGAGTGGAAAATGGAAAGGTCTACTTCACAAAAGCTTCGATTCTGACCTGAAGCTTTCGAGAGAAAAGTACGATGCTACATGTTGATGATGATGATGATGACGATTATGGTCGTGATTAGTGGTGATTGGTAGCACAACGACAACAACCGTCTAACCAACCAGTCATTATGTTGATGATTGTATGACACGGTAAACTTGCTCTCCTTTTATCAACTCATTCGCTTCGCTAGTTTGCATACCATGACGAGGATGCGAGGTTTGCTATGAAGAATGAATATTACTTTTTTTGGAGTGCTTCACACACACACAGAGGAGATGTGTAGTTCGCTCATATCAAAAAGCTGTAAAAATTGACCAATCCTCCTCCGAGCTTAATCTATAGCGTTTGGCAAGTGAGCATTTTTCTAGGATGCTTGACTCCACACCAAATATATACTTTTACTTACCTTCACATTACGCATCTGCACATTCTTGCTCTCCTCATGTCAGAGCGATGTTCAAGTTTTGTGTGTGGACATGTCAGTTTTGTCTTGCTTGCAGTGTCCATTGACCTGTGTAGATTTTTTTCTGTTATGTATTTTCATAGGCAGTGCAAAACATTCACTAAAACTATATAACTACTCTCATGATATATACTTCATAATTTTTTTGATTATGACTATAAACATGCGGTATATTTTAATGGGTGTAATGAGAGAGTGTATAATACATTTTCACATACGTATCTCTAATTCAAAAAATTTGTGGATGGAATTTGTGAAGCTTGAGTACAGGTCCGAGAAGCTGCATCAGCATCATCATACATCTGTTATATTCATCAACCTTGTTTTTGTTAAACGCACAAGCGGTCGAATTGGATTGAATCATATCCTCTTAAAGCTCATATGCATCCCATAAAATTATGGCTTGTTGAATTTTGATTGCATAAAAGCAGACCTGGAAAGGTTAATTCAAAGGAGAAAGAAGTAATAACACTAATGAAAACTTACGTTAGCATCTTGTTTAGCACCGTGTATATATGGATATATCGTGGTAAGTGTTGGTGAGTGAATCTGTTTTTCCTCTGCTGACGTTTTCCTCTCTAACACATCAGACCAAAGCTTTAAATGATTTTTTGTGAGCGTCTCTCTCTCTCAACCTCGCTCAGCTCATGAAAAAATTATTTATTTATGAGCGCGAGGAAAGGGGAAAACGATGTGAACACTGTCTACACAAAACGGTTGATGAAAAAGGTCAGCTTGAAGCACACAAGGGGTCAAGCAAGCAATATTCTCGGCAGGAATTCCAAAACTTAATAACGAATTATGTATGCTCAAGGTTTACGTTTATTTATGTATTGTCCGCTGAGCCAATAAGAGTTCACAAGAGAAATACAGAGGAAAACGTGTAAAAGCTATAAAAACTTTTATTCGTTTAGACTGGCATTAACACTGATAGGATTCTTCCCTTCATTCATGACTCCAGGCCGAGAAGATCCTTTTTTCACGATCGAGAGATTGAAAATGAAAAATGAATGTTTGAAAGTTAAGTATTGTTGCTTGCTCTGGTTCTTGCGATGTTTTTCTTCTTAATGATGCATCGTTTTGAAACTAGCCATGATCACTCAAAACCCTTCCAGGTTCCCTCATCATCATTTTTGCTCTGAATGAGTCCACTTGTTTACTGGAGAATTTGACTTTTGTTTTGTCTTCGGTCTGAAGTGAGAAAAACGGATCACTCAAATATGAAAAATGGAGTTTGGAAGTGGATTCTCTAATGCCACCGTTTTAAAAAGTGTAGGTGACAACGAACCAATGTTTGAGTGACGCTAATCTCTTAAGACTTGGGCCGTAATGATAATGAAGTCGGGCTAGAAGTAAATATCTCAAAGGAGATGTATTGGAAATTACCGAAGCACTCCTTCGCACTTCGCACGCAATGGATCGGAAATCAGAATAATGTCAAAATCTGAGTACAACGGAAAGCATCCAAGGGCACATATTTTTATTTAGTCGAAGTCAACAAGTTTGACTTTGTTCTCAGAAAATATAATGCGTCGGAAAACGTTAAAGAGACAAGTAATAGCTTACTGCGTCTCCTTGTGCGTTATACCTTGTTCAACACAGTAAATATTCAGTAATAGTGTGAAACCAGGCTTTTATAAGGTACAACTCACCTAAATGTCGTCGCACACATCTCGACCAGGACCAATTGCGCCATTTATCAAGACAGGATTTATAATGAATTAAGGTAAAGCGTTTGAGCGACAAGAGGAAAACTACACTACACTGGCTCCAGGTTTTTTAGTGCTCATTTGCGCAATCTCAGCTACATTTCCTTCAGGTCAAATTGCTCGTTAACGAGTTTGGGAATAACAGGAGAGGAATGATAGCCGTAAGCAGAGTATAAACCTGAAAATGACACAAGACAAGCATATTATGAGTAAGCGATTAGTATCCATTACGAAACATGTAGGAAAGGTAGGCATTGCTCAGAAAACATGTGCACACGTATAAAATATCAACACTTCTCACATCCAAAAAAAATCTGCTTGAAAAGGTGCATGCATGGCATAAAGGAAAATATTCACAGTGAGTGATGATTAGAGTGATAAAAATCTGCTGAGTTTGCAAGGTACACGGTATATCCTATCATCTTCATCACATCATCTCCTTCTCTCCATTCCTCTCCACCACACATCATGCCAGCTCATATTCATGCAACCACACTATCATCGTCACCTTTTTTCTAGTGTGATCATGGCAAATTGCTGAAAGCTCACGTATTTATATCCATTCTTCTTTCCCTTGGGCTTGAGGGACAGATTCCATTTTGCAAACATGAATCATGCTTTCGTTTTTTATTGTCGAGCATGTGCGCCCCCATTACAGTCGTTTAAGCTAAAGGATGATAGGATGAGCGCGTTTTTGTCGCTCGTAAAACTCGTGAAGAAATTGAAACGGTAATGGATAATCATGCGAAAATAATAGTAATAATCCTTGCTCACAAAAAGTTTTTCCTCCTGAATACAAAGCAAGTCATTTATAATTTGGAGTAATTTTTGCAGACCTCCTCACTCACACATCCCAAGGTGAACGTGTGCTTTATTTTGCCATAAAAAGTCTTACTCTGTGGATGGCAACCTGGCAGAAGAAAAAAACTTGTCGAGAGCCTATTTAGTTTAGTTCATCAAATCCAAAATGATGTGTGTTAGTTTATGGAGAGTTGTGCCAGATGTATGACTCTTAAAGCTCTCGCAAGTGAATAAACATTTATCAATGCGCTTTTTGAGGCTGAGCGAGGATTGCTCGAGTAAGCTGGTGATACTATCTATCTACCTGTCACAAGCAACTCAGGTAGGTGCAGCAGGTGTGTTTGAGCCAATCCAAAGCGAATGGAGGAGGGCCTTCCACATCTTCCCAACAACTTTTATCTACACAGATTGGTATACGTGGAGAAGCATATCTTGTTTTCGTTGAGCATATCTCGGCTTATTTACACAATATTAGGTTGTGTGCTCATTTGATTTGTGATTTGTGAAGCATAAGCATGATTACCGTTCTCATATGTGATCTGTGCATATATGTACACGCAAGTCTCTTTCTCATCTTGTTTGCTTGCGTCAGGTTATTTTTGTTATCACCGACTGCGACTATATTTCGATAACGATTGAGATACAAGTCACCGTTCTTAGCTCTACGACGAAACACTGACCCGTCCCCCTTTTTCTGTCTATCCTGAGCAAACAAAAATATTATTCCGAGTTTATGGAAAAAACTTGTGTGATTGGAACTACCTTGCCTTTTAGGTAGTCACCTGTCATTCACTGTTTACCTTCGAGGGCAGATCTTAACCAATGAAGTGGAGCGATATCTGACTCATACTCGCACAAGTCTGAAAATTCTATAAATGGTTTTTATGATCCAGCTTACACAATATATAGTGTATACATCACGAGGAAAACAGTTGCCACCGGGGTGCTTCCACTAGATATCCACGTTCCTGCTTACTTTAGCAATTTCCTTTGAAATGAATGGCGACTGGAGCTGACGTTGGATTGGACATTGGTCTTTCAATGTGTAACAGCTTAAAAAAGCTGAATATGTGCTTGACGTCGATGCTAGAGCATATACAAATGTACATGTATTGTTCAGCCCTTGTTTCCTGACCACCTGGCTGGGACATAACGGAAATGCATGGCTTCCGCCTTTCCTTGAAAAGGAAAGCTAAAAAATGCTCCTGCCTGATACATACGTACATCTCGGTCGCTCTATGAAATATCCATTTGCGTGTTCCTCCAAACAGCGTGTGCATGCAGACTTCAGACCTTAAGTATTTTTTTTCAAATTTACGTCAACACTATAACCTTCGCTTTGCTGCACTAGTGTAAAGCCGACATGGTGCTGACTATTTTGGCTTCGTTGGCAGCTGGAAGTATATATATTCCTTCATGTAAAGCTATTCTTGCCTTTCGTTTCCCTTCTCATTTTGTGCAGGAGAGACACAGGTAGCCAGTGATTGAAAAATGGTCTAGCTGTCAGGTGCTATCACTTATATATATCACAAGAGGGGAACTTGCACGGAACAAAAAATATATATTCGACGAGGGGGACGACGACGGCTGGATTGAGATTCAATGGTGCTCAATTCGAATCCTCCTCCTTCACCTTGCTCAAGCCTTGTCTGTCGACTCACAACTCTTGTCTGAAGCTCTCTTACATTTACCTTCCTCGCATATAACATATATCACTTTCACTAGAAACAGAGAGGAGAGGAAAAAGGTAAAAAAGAAGGTGTAGTATGTAATATATGCATTTTTCTCTTAAGATTCAAGCACATGTGCGTCCATACGTATTTCGAAGGCATATAGAGAAACAGAAGCTTTACCCGTGTACCTTGTGCTCGTGCACTTGACGCCGACATTCTGTCCGTTTTTGCCTGCTGTATTGGCAGCGATTCAAGAAAATCCTTTCCGGAGGAGAGGTGAGCAACTCAAAAACCTTAGTAGACAGCAGAGCACTCTCCGAAAAAAATTCTATAAGATTCTTAGTCTTGCACACGACGGGAAGAGAGATAGTGGATCGCAAAAGCGAATATTATATTATATGAATGTCGTTTTGAGAATGATGCAGGAAAGAGAGAGAGAGAGCGCACAGAGTAAAAAAAGGTAAAAGAGTGTAAAAAGATATGAAGGCTGCAAAAGAGCAATGTGATGTTATTTAGGTACACTTTTATTATACCTTGTTTCACTTGCATACCTCCACACTTCCCGTCCTCTCTCCACTCCTCAAGCCAATATTCCAAGAGGGAAGAAATCCCGTACGGGATGCTTGAACATGAATAAAAGTATGTGGAAGTGAGAAGGAGTAATATTGCACACACACACTATCAAAACATCATCATCATCATCAGATATGTATTTTTTGTTGCTTTTAACTTTTATTTTATTGCTCGCAAGGTGTATCCATTCCTTTTCCCACTGAGAAAGTAGGAAAAGGAGAGCGAAGACGTGGAGTTAACGTATGCATGTAATAAACTACCCAATCTACCTACAACATATGTCCCTACACTTTTTCCTCCTCTCCCTTCTCTCTGCTCGTGGTATGCACAATCTCTCCTTACAATCATCGTTTGCTTTGCATTTTTGGCTGGTGATATGGGGACTCTCCTGGTTTTCGCCTTCCTGAAGAGGAGTGAAAAAAAGGAGAGGAAAAAACAGCCAAGTGAACCGAGACGGGAAAAATACATTTGGATTGGTATGTCATCGAGATGTATCCGTATTGTTGCCGTAATATTGTAGAACATGCCAGGAGGAGTAATCTATGTTTTCCTATCAGTTACGCATGTATAGCCATTTAAATGGCAAAGATCTTGATGTAAATAGTTTCCATAAATTATTGTCCGTACTTTTTACCTTCACTTGCAACTATAAAAAACCGGCTGCATTCGTGGTGAATACTATATGCATATGCCCATGCAAATAATGGCTGCTTAATAGAAAAAAGGAGAAAATATACGTACATTTTTATCTTCTGTGTCGTATCAACATGAAACAAAAAAGGGAGAGAGATGTGGCTTTTATATACTTTAATGTTTGTGATGGGGGTGCGTAGGTATGTTTTATATCTTAATGAATTGAATGTTAAAAGGCAGTGTTTTGAAAATGACTTTTGGGATTCCTCTGCTGCGAGCTCACAAAAATATTCCGCTTTCGCATATTGATGCTTCATGGCACAGTTGATGTTTTTAATGCTGTCGAAGATATATGGTTGGAGCGGTCGTGCCAATTCCATTTATTTCATCTTTGTGAATGCTTCGATCGCCATGATATGTTTCTAGTTTGTGCTGCGTGTGTGTCAATTAGAAAATCGAGTTTTTTTGCGAACATGAACAAATGTCTTGCTTCAAATTCTGAGCGGGTCAAATCGTTTATCACAATTGCAAATTGAAGTGTACAAATTGGGTAGTGGTCGAGATCCGGAGGAACAAGGTTGTGTTGCTCATTTTTGTGGTTTTAAATGGAAATACAGTAGAACGATAAGATATGGGATGGATATTAAGGAATCGTACGTGTAAAAAGCTGCAGACATACGATAGGTATCTCTTCGGGTTAAAGTCTACAGCTTATAAGAATTGAAAGCATTTGGCCGTAATTAATACTATAAAACCCAAATTTCTATCATCCAAAAATCAACCCATTATACCTACTACGATAGTTGAGGTGTGGATAAAATCTTAATATTCTAATGACGTTGGGCTAACGCATTTGCACCCACTAAGCAAAATTTGTCATAAATAGTCATTGACTGCTAAATTGCCAGCAATGTCGCATGATGTGAAACTGTTAAGAATTTACGTTTCTGAGCAATTCAGAAAAATAGCATTTTAGCCCAGAGTCTTTGTATCATGAATATAAGACACGTTATAAATCTGGTGCCGAGTTCGGCGAACAGTATTGTTGAAATGGGTGCATTCCATAAGTTTAAAATAGCTTAGCATTATTTGCACTTGTGAGCGCGGGTGTGAAGCACATCCCCTGCCTCAGCACATCACCACCTTCACCTCTTTTTCCCGTGTTCAACCAATTCGAACACACATCCTATTCACATCACGCATTCTAAAAAAAGGTGAGAGAGATAGAAGTGAGGCTGAGTGAGTTCGATATGCATGTGAATGTCTGATAGAGCAGTATTCACAAAGTATCTTATAAATTACACGGTGTGCTCCGCAACAGCTCTAGGGAAAAAGCGATACAGATGATCCTTCTCTCTTGATGATAGCTATTGGGGATTTGATTTCTCTTGGTTTCGTGAACGAAAACGATGATCACGACGAGAGGGAAACGCCACACATACACTCCGTTTCATGTCTCCCAAGACTACTACTTCCATCCCGTTAGCGATGCAATTGAAGAATATTTTTTATGTCTGCCATACAATAAACCTGTGTGGAGGAGCGAAGTGAGCCTTTTCCCATTTGCACAAGGTTTCCCGTTACCTTTTCCCAGTCCCAATACCTTTATCTGTCTCTTTTCACACATTTCTCGGGAAAGTGATTACGATGATTCAAGGACACGGAGAGGAGGAAGAGAGGAGTGGTTGAGAGAAGGAGCATAATATTAAGGTAACATCCCGTTACTATCGGACGTGTGTGCTAATAATGGGTGCTTCTCTCCTTTTCACAAAGTGTGTAAAATGATACAGACACATTTTCTACAATCCGCGAGAGAGTTGAGAGAAGTGTATGGAAAACGATCCACTTTTTATTCTTCTTGGGTGAAAATCCTGTTTCGAAGAAAATGCTGATCATGTGAAGAATAAAGGTGGTCTGTATTATTTTTCCCTTCTCTCTCACCACTCACCACCACTCCATTCCCTTCAAATCCAACATTTTTATGGTGGTTTTAGACCTGCTGAAGATCCACAGTATAAAAAATTGTCTATCTTTGAGGGGAGCGTGATAGAGAGAAGATTGCTGAAAGAAAGAAGCTGCTCAGCAGAAAAAATCCTACTCTGATACATCTGAGAGTGCACTATGTATGCATATTTTATGAGCACAATAATATTGACTTGTTAAAATGTAGGTGGTGGTGTGTGCTTCTGATGGTTAGGTGGGAACCCCTGCCACAAGGTAGGTAGCACATTTCGTTAAAGCACGCTGGCTATCTTTTCGTTGGAATATATGAGGAGAGACATGAAATAGTATACTGCTGACGGAGACTATTACCACCACCCCACCTCATGCTTCGTGCGACCTGAGCAGCCTGATCATATCATCAAAAGTGTATCGACAACGATGATATCCTTCGATTTGAAATCAGAATTTGGAATTTTTCGAATGATGTGGTTACGAATGTCATAGGATATATAGAGGAATGCATCTTGTCAGTAGTAAAAACGGATTTTCTTCTACATCGAAACTAACCGTATCCTTTCTTCATTTCTTTACACTCCCTCAAGCATGCTTGATCTCCCCGATTCTATTTTCTGAATAATGTAAAGCTATCGTCGGCAAAAAGGGGAATTCTTATAAATTACCTCTTCACACGTATGTGAGCTCACAATCAGTAACATCACGTGTCCATATTATGCATCCTTTTGTTGATATAATACAGCCTTGATGCTCACCTACACATCTTGCGCACGTGTTAAAAAGTAAAGATTGTTATAGAGTGTATTCCATATACAAAATTCGTAAAGGAGTCCGACCTGAACGAGGGTGGAATGTTTCGAATTTCTTCATCATCATCAACGTAGCTTGTGCCATATCATCCTATCAACCTCACACGGCATATCAAGTTCTACGTGTACATTATAAAAGTGCTTCGTTATGACGTCGACTTTATATTTTTTTAAACCGTCATAAGGAAATTAGTTTAACAGATTCCGCTCTAGTTTGAGATTTAAGTTGATATAATATTTCAGTCGGAAATAATTATTATTGTCATAAAGAAAGTTTCCAGATCGCAGCGAAATCATACGATCATCATCACTTCAAACAAAATAGAGCAAATATTTCGGAATTTTCTTGTTGAAATCGGAAAGGTAATTTTGAATGGAAATGAATACAGATTATCCAAGATTATCTGTCAGGATGTTAAGGTTCTTATTCTCGATGAACCCGCGTAAACATGAGGAAGGAAGAATATTATGTGTTTGAGGATATCCGAGTTCAAGTCCATATATTCGAGAGATTCACCACAAATTCGTGGTAGGAGTAGGAAGCAAAAGCTCATGATAGAATTGATAGACCTAAAATATGTTGTTGTTGTTGAAGGTGTATCATATTTATTGGCTTCCTTGAAGGTTTGAATTGCTTGCTGGTGGCAGTGTTTCTCTTAAACTATATTTTTTCACTCATGCTCACTTTATAACATCTGTCTGTCTTGTCATTGAATGACGTTCACTCCTCACTCCTATATGAGAGCATCATCATCAGAAGCACTAAAACGAATTTTTTTCGTGATGAACACGGATGATGATGTTATTATATCGGTGTTAGCATTTTCAATATTACCTTCTCCGCTGATGCGGACTCGAAAATGTAATGTTGATCATCATCATCAAACTTTGCTCAAAGAGAGGCGTGTATGGATCATAGCGGGAGAAAAAGTAACTTTCATCCTGTTGACGATCGTGATACGGACGAATAGAAATTTTATTGATGATGATGAGAAGAGCCTACAAGACTTGGCTTTGGTTGCAGCTTTTATTCTATCATTTCGTATAAACCCAGACAATATTCAAGCCCCGTGAGGTTCGTTGATATCGTATAAGTATAGTGCTAATAAAGTAAGGAAAGCCATTTCGCATCCGCTTCAAAAATTATGCCTTCCTTGCGGAACTTGTCTCTTTTACGATGTATGTATTTTACTAACACGAAAATTTTAAATTCTTTTAATTGAAGGATTCTCAAAGTAACGTAGCACAAGGATATTCCACCCCAAGAATTTTACTTGAGAGTGTCGTCTGTCGTATATATAACGGCACTGCATTATTAGAGCATGTACCTTTTATCTCGTTTGATCCTTTCTGCTCCTAATTCTTTATCGCATGATCTGAAAAATTTTAAACTTACGTTATTACTTTCATGCATTAAATTATTCCTCGCATTCTCAGTTTTTCCTGTTGGCTAAATTTAATTCACTTCTTGAAATAAAGGCCCTCCTGCACAAAATTTGTGGAGTAAAAAAAGGAAGAAGAAGAGTAAATCTTTCAGTCAATATTACCGTTTAACCTTTTATAAATACACAATATTTTACCTAAATCACATTTTTTATGAAAGAAACAAGGTCCACCGGAGGAGCTACATATATTCAAAACTTGTGTACCTTGAGTATATACATAGTTTGTACGCAAAAATGGCGTCTTGCTGCGTATAAACAAGCACATAATTTCGTTAGCTTCCATTTACATACATCACATGGCTTCAAAAAATATACTTGATCTCGCTTGCTTGTTAAAAAAAATCTCTTGCACATGAAGGTGGAAAAGAGGAGAGGAGTTTTACAAAGATGAGGATGGGTGAGATGATGCGAAGCGAAAGGGAAAAAAGGATAAAGAAGTTTATACATAGAATCGCTATTCATATACATTTATCTAGGTGAGTTGGTGTTGTGTATACTGAATTGGTTTCGTTCAGCTCTTTTTTCGCGATTTTATCTACTTTTTCTGGTGATTGGTGACACACACGAAGTAGTTTTACTTGAGTTATTTTTTAACCTCTTTTTTCCTTCTTCTCAGTTATCAACCTCCTCATCGCTGTCGTTCCAATAGGCTCACGTTACTTTATTCGATGTACTAGTTGCATTGATTGTGCATACCTTCGCCATGTTCTCATCGCTCTTTCTCACAGACGCAGTACCTAATTCTTTCGTGAAGGATGATGAAAGTTGTATGGCGTTGACTTACAGTTAGTTTAAGCGTTGTTAGTTAGTTCAGGATTTAAAATTGAAAGCTTTATCTGATTTAGTTGTTTGAAGGAGTTCTAACTTTTTAGCCAGTTTCAGAGACGATATGTTTCTAATTAGAGCGAATTTGTTTCTTAGAAATATAGGTAAGAACGAAGTGGTTGTAGGACGAGCTCTATATAGTTCATTTTGGTTTAGGCAGTTAGGAAGAAGGAAATTACATTAAGAGATTGATCAAAAATTGAAATATAATTATCAATGCGATTGGGCTAATGACCTCTCTTAAACCAGAAATGATTTTGAAGTATGATAACTTAGGTGGGGCAAGGAAGTCGCAATTTTCGTACCTTCCTCTTACGACACACGAGCAACGAGGTGAAGAGTTGGAATTCTGGAATACAAATCATTTCGGTCTAGTAAGCACTGACAGTACACATTACAAGGATAATATGTGTCAATCACATTTTTTTGAATAAATCCTATCCACATGAAGAAAAAAGCTTCTCCATTAGAGTAACATTTGATTAGAAGCTTATGCTGATGATGAGCTATTCATGAGGTTATATTTATTCTATTTCCCTTCCACTTTTAACTCTATGAATTGAACTAATCAAACTAAAAACAAGCGATATATAATGGGTGATCAAACCTCTTTAAGTGAATTTTACTACCGACTGCCATAAGCACGGCCTCATCCTTGTCGTGAAAGGTTAATGACATTTTTCGTCTTATCGTAATTCACGGATATATATTTTATGTGCAAACTGAATGTGGTATAATTATTTATTTATATATTTCACATATCCTTGTAGCCGCTATAATGTGCATACTTGCAGTTCTTATGAGACACACACATGTCCATATGCCATGCACTATGTATGTGTTTTTTCTGTTGCGCACATCAATTTCGTAACTGACCTGGAAATACAAGCCACCTCTCTAATTCGTCTCAGTTGATCACCAAACCCATTCCTCGCGAAAGATATTTCCGTGTAATCACACAAGCATTTCAAATCTTGGGTAAAATCTAGTTCGTTCCAGACAACTTTGAAAATCACTCAAGATTTTACTGTTTTACCTTTGCCAAAGAAGTAAAATTCTCCTCAAAAAGTTGTAAATCTCTTCCCCATAATGAAGTCAATATCATTTGGTTTGCAAGCAGCTCCGCTTACCTATATCCATGTGCTTTTGATACTCTCTTGTGCTTAGTGCACATGAATAGCCAACAAAAACAGAGAGGCTCAGAAGAAGAGAAGAAAAATCAAGTCTATAAATAGCTCGAGAATGTCATCCTCCTGAGAGTGTTCGTCTTGCCATGCTGCATAAAATGCCCTTTATCAACTTCTATTTTACTTCCTTTCCCACAACTTAAATGCAGTTTCGTTCGCTCCTGAGCCAGAAACCAATTATCGAGCCAATGCACGACGCTTTGGATAAAAGGAAGGTGTACAAACGTGTAACACACTCACGTCATGTATGCTGCGACATATGCATCGTGAGCGAATGAATTCCAAATTCCAAATGATTATGCTGACAAAGTGAGTATGCTGGGCTTCGTTGATACTGGAATGAACAAAGAATTACGAGCATTTCGCTCTCATTCATGAGGAGAAACGGGTTTACACACATTTTTCCTCTTCTTGATTGCATTTTGCATTTCCACTCGCAAGAATGATCTTTGAGAAGAAACTTCAACCGTACACTGGGAGATGTCTTCAAACAACATAAAATTGTTCGTCTTTCTCTTCGGAATAGAAATTAAGGTAATGTATGCAAGGCATTCCAACATCTCTTGTCACTTTTCACTACTCAAAAATATGTAGTGCAGCAGGCATCCAACAACCATTAACCACAAGCTTTTAGCTTCATGCTGAGTGAGTGAGTAATCACAGGTGCTTCTTCACAAAAAAACATAAAGTTGAAAATTATCTATAGGTGGTATGTGGTATATACATCACCATCTGCCAGTGCCTATAGGACATGAGTACATCATCTTGAGCATAGCAAGTGCAGCAGTAAACTTTCGTTGGCATAAGCACCATTCGCACTACATGAATCTGTACTTTTTTTCAAATCTGTCTTCTTTGTTTTGAGGACGCATATATCTTGTCACATGTTTATATAATAGGCGGAACGGAATGAAAAGGTAGACAAACCTGCATTTTAAGCATTGAGCAGGAAACATGGCAGAGGATCTCTTATCTATTCTTTTGCGCAACAGTGTGCTTTAAAAGTGATTAAAGCATGGAAGTTTCTTAATGTCAAATGATAATTTGGGAAGAGGAAGGCAGAAAGAATGTGAGTTCAGGGATAGTATTGAGAGTTACATAAGGATTAGATTTACGCGTGCACTTACCAAAAGCAAACAACATACATTTATTAATTCACGTCCGAGATTACTTCGTTACGAATAAATACATAGGGTTGCATTAAACTTACGCAGGTCCACTCTGAAAATTATGTAACACTAGAATTATCAATATGGCAGGTGGATGCAAGCATTTTGTACGAGACGTAAGTATATCATGAGGAGGTCATGATATCCGTATAGTAATATACGTGCTTCTCCTTGAAAGTGTTTTTCCTCCTCGTTGACTTGTAATTCACTTTCACGTATATTTTGAGTTTAATTAGGGACTCGCTTGCCAAGAAAGTGCGAGGACGGAGGTTACGTGATCTCGATGCTTTACACTCCTTTTATCGTTCCCCCTTTCCTTGTTACTTCTCGTGTAGACATTGGAAAAGTTGTGCAAAGAAGTCAATAAGTCGCCGTGTCTCATTTTCTAATAAGTCTTCTTTTCCCTGAGATCATGTCGACCAAGGTAGTTACATAAAAATCGTAAGTGGGATTTTCCCAGAATGAGAAGAGAGCGATGCCATCACTTTCGACTTTCGACGCAATGCTCTTCACTCCCCCGGATGCACAAGAAGTATAAAAAGGTAATCGTTTATTTGACATTTGGAGTATTGGAGCCCGATTTGAAAGGAAAATAGGTATGTGTACTTCGATGTTCGAAAAACATACACTTTTACAATATGTGTGCAACATATATACCTTTCCAAATCACGCTTACTCACGACGATCAGAACTTGCTCACCTTAGCTTTGGAAAGGATTCTCAAGAGCATTGGTGAGACTGTAGAGGAGTGTGCACAAGAGTTTAAAAATATCCCGTGATTCATTGAGCCGCAACGAAGACGATTCATACGTATAATTACGCAATCAAGCTCGATTCATGTGAATGATAGCGGAGAGTTTTTTTGGGGAATATATACGTAGTACTTTTCAGAGATCGTTAGCAGACTTTGACTATCAATAACTAGACAGGAAATTGATCATTTCCGTTCATCTGCATATCATTCTAAAGCTTAGCTCATGCTCTTTCTGATGCTACCTCGTACGTCGACTAGTTCAACTTCTGTCGTGAGCTAGACCCAGA